>JAMBLF010001817.1:0-36353 GCA_030578115.1 Leucoptera coffeella
GTAAGCTTATAGTTAGCATTCTATTTACGGCTGAGCACGGGTTTAAATTTATAGGTCATATAGCAAAATTTTGATCAATAAAGTACATTGAAAAGGAAATAAATAAAAAGTACAGTACACGCTTATCATCATTCAGCCGAAACCAAATAATTTCAAAAGGATTACAACCTCGCACTTATTTAATTAGCTACCAATAAGCAGAGCGAATCCGCGCGTGGGATATGCAAATATCGGAACCATTCTTCCCGTTTTAAATTTAAATCCTGCCCCAACTTCGCACGTTTATTCGCCATAGCAGACTGACGCTTGCGGTTCCGTCCCTCGTGTAACGGACGTGCATTCTAGTCTTAATCTCGATCACGTGTTTGGCACGCGACTTCTGTGCCCGACAGTCTACGCCCAGCCTAACTTTCAAAGCGCGTCGGCTGAACGCGAAATTGGATCCTAGCCTCAAGTGACAAGTTGTATTTTAAAAAGTTCCACCAGCTGTGTTTTCCGCCATTTTGAAATGGACGCTCGGGATAAAACGCGTGTTTTATCTTAACTGATTGGATAATCTGTGATCAAACACTATAGTTATATGTTATCGGAAACAGAAATGCGAGCTGGATGTCATGATTAAGTTTTGCAGTTGGGTGTGGCGGTGGCAAATGCAATTCATGGAGGGAAATTACTGTGATTTTTTCGCTTAGCCTAATATCGGATTTCTTTTGTGACTTTGACAGGGCACGCTTTCAGTTTTTATAGGAAACGACCAAAATCGTTCCCGATCTAATTATTGGGTTTATTCGGAATCGTGGGGTGGCCAGAGTGCCCTCATGAATAAGTTTAGGAGACAAATAGATTTGGTTTACTTGGTTAAGTGGTCTTCTAGGGTTCGATGTTTGTAAATACTAACATTGACTTCTGAAGAGAATTTAAGTTGGTTTTAGTTAAGTGACTTTTAGTCTTTTCAATCTATATTCAAATAACTTCTACGCATGTCCCTTCCAAACCCAGTATCTTGATTAAAATTCGTAGAAATCTACCTGTTTGTTGATTGAATTATAAGTTAGTACATTTCAGTATTGTTTTTATATTATGTATCCATACAACCAATGATACCTTTTAATCCTGATACGGGGTATGAGTTAAGTCCCATATACACACTGAAGACCGTAATTTTCTAAAGGGATCAGGCTTTACGGATAAAGATATTTGAAAAACCTTGGAACAGTTGCTAGCCTAGCGCACATAGACAAGAAAATACTTAGTATTTTATTAATTTCATATAATTCAAGTCTCGGCTCTTTACAAGACTCGTGCAACCATATGTATAATTATTATACACACAAAATCTAACACGATTGAAATTCCGTCACACTCAGCAAATAGCGATCGCCGCGTCATCAAATATTTGTCCTATCATATCACAATTTGCCATTCAAATCCCGGCCTAATCATAATGCGGGTATTGATGCAAAAACGTGCCTGCCACTCCGCCGCGGGATTGGGGGCGAAATTGCTGAATCTCAACGCAAACAAGGGGCTGCGGCAATCAAAATTAAAGTATACCTACGTTTCGGTGGTATAGCTTAGGAATCGCAGCAGTTTTCCGCGTATTGTACTTAGTTTCGGTAGGTTATACTTAATATCCAAGTACTAGTAATTATTTTATCTAATAATGGAAGGACGGGCAAATTCAATAAAACATATGACAGACATAGGACATATTGAAAAGGGGTGACGTTAAATGTATGTATAACTGCCGAGTGTGTATGAGTGACAATGAAGCGAAAATGGTTTGACAGAAACGGGAAACAGGAACTTATGGGGGCTTTGTGATCTGTGGCTAACCCTAGATAGTAGAATGGGTCGTAATTATGAGTGGATGTGTATTTATGTACAAGTCGCTGGACAGTATATAGATGAATTCTGTGGTGGTTAGGAAAAAAGGGGATGAGTCAACATTTTTGGACTCAACTCGTCTCTCTTTTTCTTTTCCAGAATAATAACAAATTGCATGCGTCCCCTTTTGTCTTACAAGTCAATGAACCAGACAATGCCAAATTTATGACATATCTCCTTTTTACCTTAAAACTATTAGTATTTAATTTCCGAATACGTAAAAATCACATAATACAAAAATGTTGACTCATCCCCTTTTTCCTAACCACCACAGAATTATGATATGGCGTTGCTAAGTATACAATCTTTATAGTGCTTTTTTTTTAATAAACCAATTTCTAGTTAACCAAACACGTAATAAACATCCCGGATGGAATGTTTGTCCTTCAATACCCTACAGTTTTATCCACTCCCCTACATATTAAAATTATACAGTACATATATATATTTAATTGTGCAGAATTTAAAATACAAGATTACGAAGAATTTACATACTGTATCACAAGTAAAAATAGGCAATCCTGCCGTGTTCCTACAATGTCATTTTTAACGTACAAATCTAATTTCGTTGCGAAATTGCTAAAAAAATTGCACAGCGGGTCATCTCGCGGCGCCCTCTGGGCAAAATAAAAAAATGAATATTATTGAGAGCTCTCCATATCTTTTGGCAACATGTTCCAATAAAATGATACAATGTCCACTTGATCGAAGAGTCTCTTGAGCTAAATTTTGTTATACTACTTACGTGTTAATAGTTTTATGTTTGTTGGAGGGTGGGAAACTAAATAGATACAGCTGGTATTCTGTTTTGAAAATGTGACAGTTACGTTAGGTCTTATTGAATCTTAGTTTTGGAAATGTCTCAGTATTGATTACTATAATTATGGATACTATGATATACTAAATAAAATGTTTAACTCACAAATGGAAGTACATAGCGGTATATGACGGTATCAAACACAGAGTGTTATGTAAGACAGTGTAAGACAAGCTTCGTAATATGCTTAATTTCACTTGAATTATCAGCACGGAGCTTAAAAATAAATTATTTCATTCTAATTCATGTTATATAAGTTGTTCAAAGTAAGTTTTTATATCTGGTTTTTTAAATACATTCTAAAGAAAGAAAGAAAACTAAACTGCAATGAATAAACATCCACTGCATATTGTAATTTACATTACAACACAATACAAACATTTAAATAAAAATGGAGACCTTGATGCAGTGAAAAGGTGCTGCCTCAGTATACGATGCAGCTAGGCTGCATAACTGGTCCTACGGCAGCACCTGATTTGGAATCTAATGAACTTTAATTATTTCTTGTAACAAATTGTCATATATATTCTGTTTTAATGACGATATACGAGTATATTATATTAAAACATACGCAGTCACATCTACGTCATTTTACCTGTTACGACATAGCAAATCAGATTAAAATCATATAAAAGCACAAGACTTGATGATAAAACTATGACCGTTACCATGACAACCACTAACGTGCCCCACGTTTTCTAAACTTTTTAAACAATATTGTCACAGACTCTTTCAAAGGTTGCAAGCCCTTTCACCCAAGCATTTGCATGGCTTGTTTACCTACAGGATTTATAATAGATGACATAGAAGTGAATTTTATAGAGGGAGACAAGCATGAGAACCAGAATGTAGGCATCACACTATAACTAATAAAAGTGTAAATAACTATAAAGCTGTATTGATGATTGATTGTATTAGTTGAATATTCAGAAATATACGTATGACACAGTTGAACTCATTGTAAATTATTATTAAACCTAGCAGTAATAATCTTGTAAGACGAATTATCGATCACACACATTTATATAATCGTTCAATGCTTCTACTTACCTTTGGTCTTCTACTTGTCATATATGGATATTCCTAGACTTTCCTTAGGCATGTAAACAATACCAAAAACAAGCAACACGTTCACCATTCACCAGAACTAATCCTCAACCACCCTACCACCTAATTAACCATTACTTATGTCCCTTAAACCGCCATATTGTCTGTACAAAACACGAATTTCTAACCCAAATTGTGTTTAAAACAAATCGGCGACGCGGAGGGGCGTGAGGACACCCCGCGGCGCGCGTATGTCGCTCTGCCAACAGGCGAATTATAATTCTAACCATTTGGACCCACTGTGCAACGGTGATGACAGGTCGACGGTGAAGGAACAAGCGTAAGGGTGTATATGGGTAATGGTGTAAGTTGGAATAGTGATATTTTGGGAGTTTGATGATTGGTAGAATTTATGAAGGTGTGTATTGGTTAAGGTACGAAGAAATAATTGAAAAAATCTAAAATTTTAAATGATGTTGTCAAGTTATGTTTCAGTACAATTTATTATATGCATAAATAGAGAAAGTATTCATTTTTAGCTAGGCAATAAAAAATAAAGTACAACAATGTGTCAATTTAAGAATTTAATAACAATAAACTTTTATAATTTGATTGCAAAAACTGCTTTTAGAAAATTTGCACTTACTTCCATTTTTCTCCACATAATATTTTTCTATGGGCGGTGTTTTAATGCCCTTCTTTTCTTTGCGAGGGTGGTAATAGCAGTGAATGTTTATAAAGCCCATCTACCCATTGTTCGAGTAATGACATAGAACATGTAAGTGGCACTTTGGTGGAATTGTGGCGAGTAGCCCAGCTAATTACGCCCTTTACTTTTATTAGGTTATGTTTAATGCTTTTTACCATTTATTTCGTGACATCTAATAGGTTTTGATAACAGTGTATTGGCAGTTTAGGGGTTAAGCTGTCGTGTTAAATAGATGTTAAACTTAATAGATAAACAAAGTTTGTTACCAAAATTTGTAAAACAAATAGTATTTTTTTATGTGCTGATAAAACTTGGCAATTTGTATAGATAGGTCAGCCAGTGTCCTTAATTATGACCGGTAGGTAATTTTTGATTCTTAGGTTACAATAAACAACTTATTTTGTTGAAAAAGGACTAACATTGTCATGGTGCGTACGTATGTATATGGCCGTTATGTGTTTTTATTCTGTGGTAGAAAATGATGGTTTATAATGTAAATAAATGTGTAACAATCACTCAAACGTCTATAGTTCTTGAAGGAGTTAACAATGCTAATCAATAAAGCTTAAGCACGCATGAAATCATAAAAACAAAAATTGAGAGACAGACCATAAGTTGTATTCAAATAAGTTTCTTTCATAGAATGAATAGGACGTTGTCAAACATAGAATGATAGCGATAACATAATAGTGTGACGTAGATACCTTGATATATGTACTACATATATCAAGGTGAGTTAACTGCTCATATGTATTTTTGTGATAAATTTATGAAGAACTGATGTTTAATATTAAGATTACATGAAGACACAAATGAAAGGAAATCACCTAGTATAAGTAACAATAAGAACCCTGAGTTAGTATTAGTTTAAAATATAATTAAATAAATTTGAGGCTACATTTCTGATCTTAGGCTCTCCACAAAGAAGGCTAATTTCCTTCCAAAATTCTGATGTACATATCGATCGAAATATCATGTCTCCGAGGTTTTATCCATACAAATAGAGGGGTAGCCAGTGCTCAGGGATCCCCACATGTCCCGATTCTGACATAACTTTCGCTTCATTGACACTTATACACCTATTGATACACACTCCGCTATAATTTGAATACACGCGTCTCTCCAACGTTTTAAGGTCTACTCTTTCGCCTATATTTCATGAATGGAACATCACGGGCTAGTCCATCAATCACCGATGATTACTTTTCCCAGTCAGTGATTGACGCATAGACAAGGCAACGGAAATTATGTGTCTTTGGATTTTTATAAATCTCTCTCGAGATTAGAGATCAAGGAAATTGAAGGCATAGGTTGTCAGTACTTGTGAATGTGAACATTACGGCTGTTGTCCTTGGCAGTGTAGTCAAGTGTTTGTGTCAGGCTGGAAACCATAATTGGTCACGTCAAATTTTTTACAGTTAGTATTTTCTATCATAACAAAATCAATTTTTCAATCAATTTTTTTTTGGGTCTCAATTTTTCGACTGCCAAATAATTAGTAGTATAAATATTGCCATTATTTAGGAATCTACAAAAGAACTAGTAACATTACACGCATTGTAATGTAATGAAGCGAAAATGTTTGTCAAGATCGGGACAGATGAAGATCCATGATGTCTGCCTACTCTTCTTCAGGAAATCGGGCGCGATATGTATGTATGTATGAGTATGCATTATAATATCACAAATAACCGATACCATTCTCAGCATAGTCAGAAATAGCAATATACTTTTGGTCACCAGAAAAGTAGCAACCAACTGTAATGGTAATGTATTTCATTTCATACATCACCGATATTCCTAGAAGTAACATACTTGTTTCTTACTCCGTGAATGCAACGAACCGTTTTTCTTAACCCATCATTTGCCTACTTCCTCAGACAAGCTAAACACAACCGTATGCTTGTACATACCAATGTACGAGTATTAAAATACCTATTCAGTCGACTATGGTGCGTCAACAAAGTTAGCAGCTCAGTGAAAGTTAAAAATACAAATACTTATTTTCGGCTGAATATTTAGTCAATTGTGATGCCAAACTGGCTAAATATGTTCGCTTTGAGATAAGATTTGGATCCTCAACTGGAACGAACCGAAGAACAAGGAAGAGAAGAATTGGAGCTTCGATTTCGTTTTTCTTCGGTTGTAGCAGCTGGCGGCGTTGGTGTTACCATGGCGATGGAATAGCAAGAAGTGCAAACGCCGTGGCATCAGTGTTTGTACTTCAGCCGACATAACCTTAGTGGTGAATGGCTTAATAAAGAATTAAAAATAACCTATTCGAGCATAAAACTTAACAATCTCACCCAGCCCTCAACATCAACCCTTTATGATCTAGAAGCAACAGCACTCATTTATCAGAGTGTCACATTAAAACTCTTATCAAAGTGCATTCAGGGACGCCTGCTGCAGACATTATCGGTACAGTGAAGCGATGGACTAACAATGACGATATCTTGACTGACGATCGTGAGGGGAGATTTAAGTTTGCATTTATTTGGCTCGCTCCATGCTGTGGTGTGTAGGGTTTTAAAAAGGTTGGGTTCTTGTCTATGGATGGGATGAGGTTTGAATGTATGGAAGATGTATGAATGTGTGATGTTTTTGTATTTTTTGCTAGAGGAACTGAGAATATATGTATAATTTAAACTCCTGAGGGCAGTTTATAAGACAAATAAAAAACAATAGATAGAATTATATGAAGCTAGAGACTTATACGTTTTCAAACTTTTATGTATTGTTATGCTATGTCAATAAGTAATAATTATTCGGTAAACCTAATGTATATAACATGAAATAATAAAATAGTAATATTTTTTGAATAACTTGATAATTTTATGATATATTATTTGATTATTTGAATTTAATTCAAGGAAGTATATCCTTTTTATAATAAAAAACATTAAATATTTTTTTTAAAGTCCAAAACCTTAAGTTGATTCCATACGATGAATAAGATTTCTTTAACATGAAATTATACCGTCATTTATTTCTGTATCACTTACAAACAACATGTGTACCAAAACCCTGCAACCACTCGTTACAAAACTTATATTCACCTACTCATTTAGGGTAACTTAGCTTAGCTCTTGCGTGGATCCAATAGTATTATAATCGTAGTTGTGGGGCATCCCTTTGTTGTCCCAGTTAGTGGCCATACGGCGCTGTCTACCCCAGAAAACCTTCCAGCTGAGCACACCCTTGAGGGCAGTTAAAGTGCGCGAAAATGGCGAACAACTGTTGCTCTGATATTGATAGCGTATTACGCGGATAAAGTACAAATGTATTGAAGTTATTGGTGCAATCTGGCGAACAGGTTGCGAAAAAGTGTACTAGGGTTGGTTAATGTGGCATGTTTGTGACTTTAATTGGACTGTGGCGCCATCTATGACTTGTTGGTTTAAAAATGAACTACTAAAAAAGGTTATAGATAGATTATCGTAATAACTTCTCATTAGGGATAATACATACTCGTAGATTGTATTAATGATCAGACAATAATACATTGAAATATACACTTCATAAGTATTTATGTTGGATGCACTTAATTCACTCTTACTTTTGTGGGGTAGTAAGAGAATATCACGTCCGTCTCTACAATTGCAAAATAGGTATTTTGTGGTCATATTCAACCCACTATTAATAGTAAACTCAATGCATACATATCTCTACATAATGTAAAGTAGTTGTAAATTTATTTTATTTAAATTATCAGTTTTATAATCAAGATAAATAAAAGACCTTTATATATTTCCATAGCCGCAGGTAAAATCTAATACTCAATGAAGCAAAGAAAGGCCTTATAAACCTATGAATAGCTCCTACCAGCGAATTCAGTGGGCGTACGAAGGTGTAGATAAATAACCAAGATGGCCGACTCACCTTTTTCAATTTGAGTGACAATGTGGCTTATTGCGAACCCAAGAAAGAGCCAATCCACCTCTAATTTTACACAACAACAGATGAATTTGGATTACGGGTTAACTGTACAGACGACGGAAAAAAATTCTTAATATATTTTATAAGAATCAGACTATGTAAGAGAGGTGAGGGTATGAATAATAGATATTTAGGCTTTTAATGTCTAATTAAAATGGTAGTTAGTAATAATTTTAATTGTGCATGTATGCAAATATATATTTTTGCAAGTCTACATTTATTTATATAATTTGATTGCACGTCGTATCGAAATATAATAAAACATTTTAGTTAAATTGATCCAATTCAAACAAAATCTCCAATTATTTTTAACAAAAAATTACTCTTTTAATTACTCTAAAGAAGGAATAAGCTATAAGGTAGCTTAATACGTATAAGTACTAATACTTAATATACAAACACTAAAATTATCTTATCTAAAAAAGAGCTTGTTCAAAACAGTACTAGTATAGTATTCTTATATTTCGACATTACTATATTATCTAAGGTAAAATTACCAATTTCACTATGCTCCAGCCTGTACCTGCATATAGTTTGTCATCGCACAATAGAAGTGTCTTTTTGACACCCAACAATTTTTATTCAACCGGTCCCACGGACCCTTTTTGTGTTTTCAATGGGCGCAGTGAAGGGGTTAACTCTGTCAGTGTTAAAAGTGGGTAGTTTGGGCATTGCTATTGTGTAGGCAAAATGGTAATTTATGGCATGTATTTTGTAGTTAGGAGTTATTTAATACAGGATTGGTGAGGAAGTGTAAGTATTATTTTAATAGAGAATTGGTAGAAATTATTGAGTGATTCTGAATTAAAATTTTGTTCAATGAGAATCTTTTTGATATAGTTTTCCTGCGTTAACCAGTTGAGTACTATGCTTAAGATGTATGTGCCGGTAAATGGATGGTCTTCCTCATATTTTTATTTATTTCTTATTTAATTCTGAATGTGTTTTCAAAGAAGATTCTGGCTGTAGTGTATCAGTTATATTCCCTTTAAGTCACAAAATTTGATATGTCGTACGTTCCAAGGTTCTTGCCATTCTTTCTAGCACATTTTGAGCATTTATATAAATTATGTATTAGACCTTAAGTTGCGAACCCACAATTTGTTCTCCCATATAAACAAATGCCTTAATTTTAATGACATGTGACCCTAAATCGCGATCTACAATTAAACACCCGCCAGTGCTCACCAGATGAGCGCAGTTGGCCCCAATCTCGGCAAATCTAATCATATATCAGAGAAAGCTTCGATCCCATAGCATTTACAACCTTAAGTTTACAAAATAGGGTTCATTTAAAACTGTTAATGAAGTACAAGTTACATCTGTGCTAGGGTCATCAAATGACGATTTATAAAGTCGCCACTGTTGCTAAACACAACCCTAACTAAGTAGGGTAGGGGTGAGGAATGGTTTGACTTTTTTAACGATTTATATCGAGTATTGTCTAAATAGGATTTTAGTAACTAATGGTACTCTTGCTTTTCAATGTTTGTTGTGTTTTGAAGCGGAGAATCGTTATGAATGAGATGACAAATTTACATCCGTTTATTATGTTAAATTTGAATCCGGTTTTCGAGAACCATAGTTGGAAGTTATTATGAATGAAGTAAAGAACTAGATATGTCAAGGACTATTAATCGTTAAAGTTGGCAAATTACATCTAAATAGGTCATTATAAAGTTAGTTTCTCAATTTACATGAGCATATGTATATAAATATATGTTCACTGTATTAAAAACAGTAAATTTAAGACGTGATCATCCAGTTATTAGTGAAATAAATAAACATGTTACTTTCTTATTGGTATTTACTGACGCCTTTTAGATATTTTATCAGTACACCATATATAATTAAATATGTTAAGCTTGAGTATGTAGATATTGCAGAAGATAAGCAGGTAACAACTAATACCTAATTAAATGCTAATTCAATTGCCATTTAATAGATGGCGCTTATAACCTCTTTTATTATTAGCATAAAGCAGTTTATCAAAAACATCGAACCGTGCGTGACTGAATGAAAGTTCGATCGTCAGAACCAATTTAAAATAGCTCATTCCCACTGATTCCTTGTACCCTTCCGAAGCAATTTGTCATCACAAGCAAGGTCTCAAATTAAACGGTTCTTTGTAAAGTGACACTTGTGGGGCCTCCCTCGCGCATTTAATTGCTTGTTTACATTGACAAATGTTTACAATTCAAAATTGGAACGTAACGATTCAATTGCTCCGGTTTCTTTCATTTTCGAACGAACCGGGTGATTGGAAATTGAATCCTGATTCAATATACTTAATTAAGTATGTCGTTTTTATATGCAAAAGTAAAATTTTGAGTGCCTTGAAATTCTATATTTGGTATTTGGCGTAGATCAGTCGTTAGGGGCTTGACTCTGTATCGGTCGGTACAGGGTTTAAGCCTCGGTGCATGTACCAATGGTTTTTTTTTCTACCTACATTTGCGATATGCATCGAATACTACGTGAGGGAAAGCATCGTGAGTAAACCTAACTGTTCCCTTAACAGATAATAGTTAGTGTTTATAAATGGCGACATGGGTTGTTACCATCTGTCACATTGAGTACTGAAAGACTAAAGACTCAATGTGTCACGTGGGTCCGCAAGGGTTAAAGGTCGTGAACGCTTTTGTCTTTGTCTTTTTTGAAGTTCTCAAAGGTCTATAAATGAAGTTAAGTGCGTAACGTTTTGGGGTTATCTGTGTTTAATTTGTATAAAAATCAACTGCATTAATACACACACAACTCTAGTGCATAGGTATAAATCAGTTGCTATTCAAATCTTGGTACAAAAAACACGTCCAAATGACTGTCAACTTGCAAGTTAAAATACCCGTTAAGAAAAAAGGCACCAAGTCGTGTGGCTTAAGCCTAATTCGATGTGACGCGTAACAAAAATAAAAATAACACGCCGTGAAGAAAAAAGGTTGACGTGAGCGCGTCTTATAAGATCGTTAAAGCAGTCCTGCCGATAAGCATCTGTGACACCTCGGGGCTTAAGGCAAAAAGCGGGGCATCTGGATTCTGGACTACTGTTCGAATCAGTGAGGGTTAAGTAAGACACTAGATATACACGGGAAGATGATGGATTTGAGTTTATATATCATGCATACACGTTGGTAAGAATCTTGGAGCAATGTCTTCTAGGTCACTTTTAAGGATTAATAAGGATGAATTAGGGTTGCGATGATATACGGAATATTGGTGACAGGTTGCTAGCACATCGCCGAATAGATTCAATTTAACCAATCGCTTAGACGCCTCGTGCGTCATGCAGGGAAGCAACGGCAGTTAGCATTATTTTTACGCCCAAGCTAGTACCGTAATTTGTAATTGTTTTATTAGTGACGCTTTTTTGATAATTAATTGTTTTAGAATATACTTTTTGGTTGATCCCTATTTGGATTCAAAATACAATTGATGAAATTTGAAGCCTCGATTACCGTAATGCGAAATGAGCATAATATATGTATTGTATGTGAAGTATGTTTTTATTGTAAATAAGTACATACGTATTCGAAATTTCGGAACTCGGCATTCAAGCTTCTAACTGCCACAATACTGTATATACAAGTCATGAAGCGTATGTATGTTATATGGCCTAATATTACACTTTTTTAAAGGCACTCTCCATTTCCGAGGCACCTTAATATCTCAATCTGTAGCACGTAATGACATCCTGTAGTTAATAGGCCATATTTGACCAGGTTCTGCGGTCACATTGTGTTGGACAATCAGTCTGCCTTCACCATTATTCCCAAGGATCAATCTCGGTAGCAGCTATTGTATTCAAATGCCCTGAATTTAAATACAAAAAGGCGATTATGTGACCAGCTCAGAAAACTGAAGATTGCCAGCGGTTTGGGTGGGTAGTGAACGGGGAAAACGCGACGGCTTTGAAACGTAAAGTTTCGTGCGTTTTGAATATAATTTTTGTGAAAATAAGATTGCTTAGAACACCATTTTGAAGGGTGTTTCTAAACACCACTTTATTATTAATGTATTTGCATATGCATATGGTTAACATCCATCAAACTAGCATTTCTACGTTGACCCTCAATTTTAATTTTTCTCATATCCTAGATGGTCATATCTGGGGTCAGTCCAATTAATTATTTTGGGATATGTTTTAGCATATTGTCTAAGTCTAACAAAATAATTTGTTCTTGTAGGTAGATATGTTAAAAATACATTCTGTAAATGTTAGTGTAAGAAAAACAACTTATCTTACAATCTGTTTGCTTCATTTATTAGCTGTCAACGTTTCTCCAAATCGCCGCTGCGGTCCAAAAGTTAAGTACACTACAACCTTTACTGCTCTAAGCCAGCCACCAAAAGCCTCTGTAGGACAAATTTTTATCAGGGTTACTAAAAATCTATGCACCCAAGTGCTTAGTAGTTTCCGGTTCCCATACTCGCGATTTGATCTGACATTTCCATGCAGCGTATTGTTTGTCACAAAAGTGTTTTTTGATACAATCTTTAACACCCGTTTTAAGACTATTTCTTTGATTTGCAAGGACTTAACACATAAATGGTCTCTAAACTATAAATATTATCTATATTTTGGTTCAGAGGTAGGCAGGATAGCTGCCATTCTTTTAGTTTAAATTTCACGTCATTATTGCATATCAATTCGATAACTTAAAGGAATTGATTGTAAATTGATCGCCGTTTAAACTCGCTTTACCATTAGTTCATGTTAGGTTGACATTACTTTACCTTACGTATCGATACTGAATCCTACTTAGGCTCGTCTTAGAGTGTACTTGTTCCTTGTTTAAGTTTTTCTGGACGTTGCGTCGCATTAGAAGTAGATCATATTTGATAATCCAATTAGAGATCAATACTTTAATTTCAATCAATAAAAATGGATTGAAATGACATGCTTCTTTTTTGAGTGGGCACAGGTTATGGTTTTGCTGCGAAGCGGTCATTGATATGAATTGTTTGTGAATTAAACTTATACGTACTTACTTAGTTATTAGTTTATAAGTATGTTTTATGTTTAATATACTTGTATGAACCGGAACAAAGGTTTACTTAAGATACAACAACAAAGGTTTCGAGGGTCACTTCCTGTGTTGCAAAACTATTCACTCTCAACTTTTGTTATATTTTTGTAAAAATTGTTTTCATAACCTTTTTAACATAACAAGAGACCAAGTTCATATTCTTTATATGCTACTGTTACTTCTCTTTAATTCACCAATCTTCACTAAACTTCTAATTGCAACCAATATAAAAACATCTGTATAAATTTTTTTGGTATATTCGTTGCTTACACACTTCAAATATAGCAGCTTGAGCTTACTTTCCAAGATTCACGACAGAATTTTAACATGAATTATTAACAGAAAATTTTATGTATTAAATAATTCTAGTTCCCCGTTGAGTTAAGATCAGAGCTTTAATACAGAATATAATAATATCTTTATTCAGACATCCACATCAATTACATACAATAGAATTCATAGACAATAATTAAATTACACAATATACAACACATAAAATTACATTTCATTTCAGATATATTTTATCTGTTTTTCGGGACATAGGACGACGTGTAAATCTGTGAACTTAGTGGTCCTGTGGCCGACATGTCTGTAGGATTAGTGGGCGAGCAGGTAGCTTGAATGAATTGTCACTGTCTTTCCGCGCGTACTTTGACAGTTTTTATAGGGTTGCCACAAAAAATTGGTTCTCAAAGAAGTTTGTATAGGAAACATATAGGATTATGTCTGAATATTTTTTTGAGTTTTCCATAAAATATTTAAGGTAAGTTATTGTACGTGTTTTGTATTGCTTTTATATACATGGTTACAATAGAAGGAGTCTTAATTAATACATATTTAACTGACATTGATACATACATACAGCCTATACATATACCTTTTTCATTAATATCCCTTAGCCAAACAAAGCTCGCTCGGTATTACTATTAATTCTTTATTCATGTTATCAGGCATCCCAGTACTATAAAAGTGCATTTGACAGTAAATTTTCCTTACAGTTCATCAAATTCCAATGATTTACAATAATAAATCAGCAGTGAGAACGATATTTAAAAGAAAAAGCTCGGATAATCTATACTACAGTTACTACGATATTGTTTATTATACACCATTGTTCTCGAACAATTAAAATTTGCATACATTAGAGAGGTTCTCATTATAATCCCGTGTTACTTTAAAATAGTAGAAAAATAAAGATTCTTACGCCGCGTTTCCAGTGGGATTTAACGGCGCTGTCAGTGAATGATTGTGAGAAATAATTTATTGGCTTCGTGATTTGAATGACTGATCAATGAATGGTTATCATGGAACCTTTTGCAAAAAGTTCGATACTGATTGTTCTTTTGTTTATGAATGGTGCTTAAGCGAGTCATGAGTGGGCTCATGTAGGAAAGAAAGTACTCATATGTTACTATAGAGAATATTTTAAAAGGACGGAAATAATGACTATACTTTTACTAAAACATATCATTCGTTTGAATACTAATTTTTATGACAATATAAAAGGTTTTAATATTGGGAATTTATCAGTAACGTTAAAGATCTTTAATACTTACATATTTGTGTAATGTAGTGCTTAACTATGAAACTATCTGTGACAATTTTATTTTGCAGAGTTAAGTTTACTTACTTTTTTAAGTTCTATGTGTTTTTAGATTTTATTAGACAATGTGTACTGACTATTTGGTCTGAATTCGAGGTGGCCATAGAATTACTACCTTCGCAATTGCGGAGATGGACACCTGAACCTTTGACCACACCGCAAGTGTTAATGATCATGAACGCGTGTATTTTTACCTTTTGCTGCTGCGAATGTTATTAGGGGTAAGTTGTTGCAAACATTTGGTGTTATGTTATTAGACGATGAACCTACTACATACAATCTATTTATTCATAGACTAAAAATGTTCCCAAAGTTTTTTACTTCTACAACATACACAGTGGATTAGTACCTTGTTCTTTTAGTATAACTGTCGTCTAGTGCCTCACATACTGACATAATACATATAAAAAAACAACAGTATCATATCTACCTGTCTCAAATCTCATCATACACGAGACTTGGATTGATTACCGCTAACTTCTCACTAACCCATGCTAAGCGTACTTGTCATTGGCATTACTCTTACATCTAATACAATGCTCCATTATTCCACAGAACAAAAGCCGCCATTTTTTCGCTCAACTGATTCCTGTCAAATACAGAGAGAGGGTTCTCTCTATCGGATCTGTGGCACGTATTTACTTTAGATGTACGTAGATGTAGAGCAGAATAGAATTAAATCAATAGTCGTATATAGGTATATGTAATATAAGACTATTGAAGGATTTTTACTATGTTCTGCAGAGAAATGATGAGGATATATCCCGTTTGTTTACATATTTATTTATCTATTAGATGTATAGATATATATTTTTAAATTTTGTAAGTTATTTATTTAAATATTTAGGTTGCATTAATTTATTTGTACCTAATGTAGGTAAACGAAAGATAACTTAGTTACCTTTATGTATCTTGAAATTAATTACGCAAATAAATTTAAATATTACATGAATTTGCTATTGTAATTGAATTTGATTCGTATTTATATTTCTAAATTCCCTTACTAGTTTCAGCATCTCGTAGTATGCGCTTGTATGCGGTTATGGACTTAGAATTAGGCGATAGGATTTACTAAACCGTCTAAGTCAATTTATATCTCTAAGGTTCTATCCACCCCAAAAGGGATCAAATTACACTAATTTACACGTACATATTTTATTACCCAACATTAGTTACCAATAACACCTAATACATACACCATCTTAACTCCTAAATCACTGCGATAAATTTTTCATTCTCGCACCTGGCAACCCTGAGTCCGCCGCGTAATCCACGTCAGATTAGAGCTGGCAACACGGGTAGCCCGTGAGAAAACCTCTGTGACGAATGCTGCATAGCACGCCTAAGCACTGCGCAAGGTCGACAGATATGTGGCTCACATACATACAACGTTCCTCTGTAGGGTAGGCAGAGATCACGGATCTACGATTGTCTCAAACCTGATAAACCTTATTCGTTTCATTAACATCGATATAACTAAAATGTTGATGATTGAACTCGTTAATACTAAATGAATTAAGGTTTTTGTCACCATGTAGGATGATAGAAAAATCCAGTAATCAAACGAGTATCTCAAGGAACAATAAGAGCATATCTTAGTCACATAATGAAGAATTTTATTTACTGCATTTTGAGGTTTTTAATAATGTACATACATAGTTGCACATTCAAGTCCTTTAATTCTTTTCGGGATATACAGAACCTTGGAGACATGAAAACATCCCCTGGCTCACTTTTAAGCTTTACTATTTTATTATTAAATTAACATAACAACTCTTTTCAAAATGTATTGATGATTTTCATTTTAAACTAGGTATGCCCGATTTATCATAAATCCTATTAAATTTCCTGTGTTAACCGTGTTGCAAATATGTACTAGAAATGGATACTTTGCACTCATTATTTGAACCTAGCTATACTATAGTTATACTTTATATACACATATTGTCACACAAACACATATCTAGAACTAAGCCCTTTCAAGTCTGGCTGAACGCTGAGTACCCTAACCAGTCGGTTTCCGGTAAAATGGGCGCGTCTCCACGTGTGTCTGACGGCGGCTGTCAGTCAAAGGGGCTTTGCCTTATCCGTGGCGGGATTAAGGAAAAAATGCATCGCCCAGCGAGCTTTTACGCTTCAAAGCGGCCAGACTCCAAAAAGGTGGAGGTTTTAGCGAGAACATTTGCGGGCCTCTTTGGACGGCTAATCGTACGTGTGCCCTTTTATCGCTTTGGGTGGATGGTGACACGGAGATAACTATAGGTGTGTTAATCATTTGTGCTAGCAGCCATGCATAATTTCTGTATCACTCAAAAGATTCTATTTACTTCTAGTACCTACCTTAGTCTCCTCCTGCGACATGTAGACATAATAGTCAACTTGTAAGTATTCTGTTTATATACCAGCTAGAACGGACTAACCTAACTCAAGATATACCGATACCACAGATAATATAATACTATACAGTACAGATACCCCATCCCATACAAATTTTTTGGTAAGTGCTAACTTCTTATTTTACTCCGCTTATTTTTGAAGCGAAATTGGAAAAACAGATGGCGTGACATCGAATGCATGAAATCGTGCATAAATCGTGCATCTTCTCAATAATAGAGGTCACTTTTTTGTTTGTCCATACTAGAGCGATTAGCTAGCTAAATTAAGTGAAATAGCCCCATCTAAATTTGAGTAGGTTATATTATACTCGCCGATAATTTTTTCATTATTTTTTATCTCTGTTTTAATTGGTCCCACCTAACACGTTTTACGGCTAGGACCGACCAGAGTGTGGACGCAAGGCACATATTTATTAGAAATTAGAAATAAACATTGGTGCCGCCGGGATTCGAACCTGGATCACCCAGAGAGTTAAGGCGCTAATCCACTCAGCTACCCCGCCACCTATGTATAGGTGCCTTCCTTAAAAAACTTGAATGACATACGAGTAGGTATTATGGTATGGCAATTTGTGTGTTTCTATAAAATAAAGTAGGTATATAAAATTCACCGCAGAGTCTATTTCTAGCGAGCAAGTATCCGTCGTCAGACGATTTTACCTCCATGTGCCTCGATCACGATTCACGGACTCTTTAATAGGTACTCACAATTCAGCCTTCTGTCCTTCGTCACAGGTCTCACAGATATTAAAATATATACAGGTTTTTTCCATCAAGTTGTAAGAGGCGACAAGGAGACTAGGGACAATGTTAATAATGGTCATGAGCGCATATACGTACGCATACATAATATTAAGTCATGAATTAGAATTACATATACATATGGGTGACAGAGATTACGTTGCCCCATTTCTCCTGATCCTGGCATGCCACGTTCGCCTCTTTAACACCTTTGCATACATGGTTGTCAATTACAGGTACTCCTTACATCCCCTTTTCTCAACACTTCTAATATATGAATAAAATTACAAATATAGCATGTCTAATACTGTTTGCTCATTTTATGGTTTATTTTCGATTCATATGGTCACAGATAATTAAATACTAAGGTGTTTGAGTTTATATATGTGTATATATTCTAAGGTGTTTACATAACATAACATACATACGCTTCACGACTTGTCTATACACACTCCCTTTTTTCTTATGGCGGAGTAGTCAGAGGCTTGAATGCCCATCTCCGAAATTTCGAAGGCATGTTAGGTATGGGTCATTCGGTAATTTTATAGAAACACTAAGGTGTTTCTATAAAATTAACTAGGTATGTCAATTTAATAAAGTGGTATGCCAGCATCAATATCAATCAAGTCACGGGCACAGATAATATAATACTGTCTCGGGTGAGGGGTTGCCAACCCATCGCCCAAAATAGATAAAAATCACTTTAGAGCCCTTATTCCACTCTTACAACATCCATGGGGAGAAATCGGGCGGTGGACTTCAAATTAAGTCATGGGGTGACGGGATGCCAACCCATTGCCCAAAATAGATAAAAATCAACCTAGAGCCCTTATTCCACTCTTACAACATCCACGAGGAGAGGTGGGATGGCGGACTGCTGATTAAGTCCTATTAATCCGTGTATCACCAATATAGTTTGACACTCCCATCCCCCCTGTAGGTGTAAAAGGCGACTGTTGGATTGAGGTAAGTTCTAGTATTACTAGAGTTAAGACAGTTTAATTTGCTTTGCACTATATTATTAGATTGAGATTATTAGATTACTATAGGCAGTTACATATATAGGCAGTTTGGTCAAAGAGTTCACCTAAATAAATACCTAATCCTAATGAATTCTGGAATACCTACAATATATTATAGAATTTAAATGCATAATTAACCCGTAAGTGTCGTAAAAGGCGACTGAGGGATGCAGACCGGTAAAAGTAGGTACTGTCTTAGCAGTGAACGTACGTATACATATTTATGAAATAGAATTACGTACATACGCGTCACGCCCGCTTCGCCCTAGAGGGGTGGCAGTAATCACGTAGCCCCATTTCTCCCATGAATGGAAGGTACCTACCTATTCATTTATAGATCAAAATCAAGCGACGCGCGCGACTACCTCGACCACAGACAGGCGCCGCGCCTTATCGCGCGAGTGTGCGTGACTTGTGTTTGTGTGCGTAGTACCTAGCAAGGTAGAAACTAAAAAGTAAAATCCGAAATTGTTATATTTCACATTTTGGAGAAGATTGTAAAGGTTTTCACTGTGAAGTGTATGCTAGTGATTAAATGTGTGACAGGAATTAAAAAACTCAATATATGCATATATGCATGATGATGATGATCCTCCTCATCGTATCCGATGACGGCGACACTTTCAACGTCTATTGTGTGCTCTTATGTGACTCGCGAAGCCGAACTTATTCTTGAAAGTTCGGTCACAAATCGCGCAGTACAACTGGCCATTTTTATATGTATATTGATATGATGGCTCAGGGCGAATCTTCGCCGCCTGGCGTTTAAACTCAGACTGAGCCGGCCTACATATATGCATATAATAATAAAATTTTCTTTTTATCGAATATGCCTTCGAAATATATATAATAGAATTGATTTTTAAACGAAATAGTGTACCGATAGAAAGAAAAAAACATAAAACATACCTACGCCTATACTGTATAGTATTATATTATCTGTGCCTACGCTTCACGGCTTGTGTATACACATTCCCGTTTTTATTACGGCGGAGTAGTCAGAGGCTTGAATGTCCTTCTCCGAAATTTCGAAGGCATGTTAGGTATGGGTCATTCGAAGCCCGCGTATCACTGGATAGACAGCACCCAACGTGGTAGGTAGTGAACCGTATCGCCGCATATGGGCACTGACTATTACCTATTCTGAGAAATAGGCAAGTTTCCTCACGATGTTTTCCCTCACCGTTAGCGACTGTATATTTGTACGTAAATGAAAAACACATATTTAAATTTCATTCATTGGTACATGCCAGAGTCAGGATTCGAACCTAGGACCTTTCTCATACGAAGTCCGAGGTCTTACCCACTGGGCTACAGCCGCTTTTCAGCGCTTCTAATTTAGAGGATATTGTTTAGATTAAATAAAAAACTTAAGTATTACTTAGACTATTATTATTATTCGTTACATAGGTACATAATATGTATATTTACACCTGTTTGCTCTTGCTTCACTCACACCCATAAACATTTTCATACATGCTCTTCTGTTCTTCACGCTACCTACACCCGCCTAGAAAGGATTGTCTCAATTTGATCTCAATAACTCAATAATAATCTTCCTTCCACTTTGCCACAATAAATTACCTTCGCAACCTATATAAAAATATATTATCATTATATTTCAGTAGTTAATTTTATATTAATGTTTTATATATGTACTTGTATATGTAGATCTAGCAATGCACATTTTAATCATTCTCTTTTTATTCGATTAAATAAGTCGATTCATTTTAACGCAATATCGCAATATACATACATAGTGACTACGCCAAACAAATTAAAAGAAATATAAAATTAATACCTATTGCATTTTAAATATTGCAAATGCATAAAAATGAAAATTAGTTTTAAAATTCTATTCCAATAAAGTCTAATTTTGCATCATCATAATATGATTAGATATTGACAGATGTTTACAGTACAAAAACATGCCAAAATGAAATACAAAATGCATACCTATTGCATTTTATTGAAATGTGCAAATGGAAAATATTTTTTCTGCATTTGTAATAAAGTTTATTTTGGATCATCATAAAATGATTACTATTTTTACAGTCCAAAAACATGCCAAAATGAACTTTAATTACGAATAACCGCTATATATCGGTTATTTTCTTTACATGTTAATCGATAGCTGTTTGGCTTAATAACAGATATATTTCGGTTGTTAACCGTAACCGTTGGAACGCTGATTCTCAGAGATACCCTATTATTTACTTTTATTAGTGCCCGTAATAGAGCAGAGAGCGACTTGCAGCGCTCTCGGCGAGGGCGGCGCGGCGGGGGCTGCCGCGGTGCGCCGCCGCTTCGCTCCATGCTCCCTCGTAAACTATGCCTACTCAATCTACGAGTGCGCGGGATCTCTGTTATAATCCTGAATAGGTACATAATACTGTGTTCACATTATGTTGCCGCCGCCGACCCTTTTTTTAACTAAGTTTTTTTGCAATCTTAAGTCAATCGAAACCCAATCGTTACCTGATTATCAATAACCAATGTAATAGGTGATTAACTAAGTCTTTACATAACCAAACCAGGTTCCCTCACCAAAACAACAGTACGTGAGCAATTTAAATGGTCACCCATCCAATTACTTCCCACGTCCGCGTTGCTTAACTTCGGTGATAGAACGAGAACCGGTGGTGTATGAATCACAACCGTAGAATCCTATATTTATGATCACAACTACACATCATAATTTTTCATAAGCGCGATTAAAATACCTACCCAATATTTTAGCAAAAACATTATTGACATTACATAACACATAAACTAATAATTGGCCGTATAATATAGTATTTTATCAGGATCAAAAGAAATCTGTATGGGAATCGAGACATTTGCATTTTTCGTACGATTGCCTGCCTATAAAGTCTGTGACACTGGTATTTAGTATGTATTTTAGATGTTTTTGAAATCATAATTATGTAATTTGTACTGAATACATTTATTGATAGGTAGTTATACTAACCGCCAATACACAGCGACATCTGCTTTCGAATAGAAAAATGTTGCTTCTACAAGTATTGACTAGATGGCAGGATTAAATAAATTTTACTTACTTTATTATTTATGAAATTGATATCCGCACTTTCTATTACTCACTAGTAAGTACATAAATTCATATTATCACATATTATGGTGAATTATGTATGAATATAGCTAAAAATCGCAATATTTTTCAATAATAATTTTTTTATCGGTCTTTGATGACTTATAGCGCCACCTATTGATGCTTCAAGTTTTGGTCGAAAAAATTTGTATGGGATGGGACCCCATGCCGATACTGAAAAATTGTGATTGTTTGAATAACCTATAACAGCGAAGTTTGAATAACCTATAACCTATAAGAAGGTGTAAGGATGTCAATGAAACGAAACTAGTTTGTCAATACTGAGACAAATTGTATTCGTAATATCTGCTAACCGTTCTGGGGTATATAACGTGATGTTATAAATAACAATATATTTTATACATACATACATATACTTCACGATTATTTTCCTTGGCAGTTGGTTCACGGTTCTTGAGTCAATCTCTGTTATTGCTAAGTTAGTGATTCTCTGGCCACTTGTTAATCATAGTACGTTACTAATTTGATAGGTAGTAAATCGTAACACCATTTACAAGCACTTACTATGATTTCATTCTCTAAATTTATCTATAATTATAACTATATTTCTCTTCATGATGTTTACTCCTTAAAGCAGTATTATAAAAGTAATAAAGATATAAATACCTTTATTTCACCCACCGCCATTTTACTTGGGTACAATAGAGGTATTTATATCTTAATTAATTTATCATGATACGACCCGATCTCGCATAGTAAATAAAATGAGTATAAATCTCGAATGTTTTTTTAAAAATTAACTTATGTAATTTTAGCAAGCCTCTTTTGTTTTTCTTCCTTCATAATTTTTGACGTTTCTCGGTATGTGTCCGTTATAGGTGTTCCGAATTGTTTCCTCAATATTAATATTTTAGACCCTGCCTGTCTATCTGTCAGTGCCTATATCTTAGTTGAGGTATATGTTTCTGAGGAACTAAGGGCAAAAAATATGTTAAAGGTTGCCCTATGCAGAATTTGGATCTGTCAAATTAGACGTTTTGGAATGTTCTAGTCTTTTCGTTGCTTTTGTAATAATAGAAATTAATTTTATAAATAGATTGACTAAAAGCCTATTCTGCATTCATATGGTTTGTGAAGAAAACAAAATAACAATGTTAGATAATTTTAACTATGCTTTTTATATTTAATCGCATATGTAATCAAATATTACGGTTGGTGAAAACACCTTGAGGATACCGGCCTGTTCCCCGAACAGCTAATAGTCAGCGCTTGTGATTGGCGGCATGACTTACCACCTGTCACATTGAGTACTGACTATCTGGTTAACACGTGGGTTTGAGGTTGTCATAGAGTTACTACCTTCGCAATTGCGGACACCTGAACCTCTAACTACCACGCACGCACGTCTTTGTCTTTGAAAATAAAACATACGATTAATTGAAAATGCATTCTCTAAGGATCTAATTTTCTCTATACTCTGTAAATCTGTTAAAGTTGAGAATTCGCACAAATAATCCGGAACACGCAAAAAACTTTGTCGAAAGGCGGGAACTTGACCGCCATCTTGAAAAGCCGAAAGTAAAAGTAGGAATTCTATGAACATGTCACCTGTCAGAAGTGACAGGCCTCTAGACCACCTCCAATTCAAAAGCGCATTGTTATTCACTTACCTTCCCGTACACAATTAATTCGTATTGCGGATTAGCCAAACAATGAGGCGACGAAATCCCTCGCTGCCACGCCGCTTTTTTCCAAAGTTGCCAGACCGAAAAACACAAAAGGTGCCTTCAAAAACAGATTATGACAAGCCCCTGTTTTGTTTGTAAACAAGGATAGCATGCTTACAATAGTTCGCAGTAATGTGACACCTTTAGTTGATAGGATGGTCTGTAAGTAGCGTTATTGATATTTAGGCGTTTCATTGTGGCAACACTGGGCTTGGATTGGCTAATTTGGAACATCTGCGGACGAGATTCACAGATTAGAGAAAGAAGCGGATATATCCGTAACGCAGATAAAAGAATAACTCATGTAGAGGTATGGATTTCAAAGGAACAAATCTACCTTATTTTGACTTTTTCACATCACACGCTCAGATTATTATATAAACAGATGTATGAGTAGGGAATTTGTTTCAAAATATTCTGTGCCTATCGAATTTCTTAAAATGTTGTTTATTGCATTGAAGTAATATTCACCTACAATTTAAACTAAATCGAGTGCAAAATGTATATGTATACTTTTAATTTGCATGTATAGACGAATGTTTAATCATAAGTACCAATCGTATCTTAAAGACTGCTACTAGATCTATGTATTTTTTTAATTACTATTAACAAACTGTAGTTAACAGGTAGAGTTATTTCTATTGTTTTCATACAGTTCGTTAGTATACTAATATTATCGAAATATTACTATGGTCAATTCCTTATATCTCAGCGTTGGGCTGATACATTTTAATTTTTGTACTTATTTATTTTTCACAATATACATATATTACAAACACTGAAAAGCTATACAAATAAATTATTACTTAGTCAAAAATATATAATATGGGTATCAACTTGATTTATTATATCTCTAATATTATCTTTATTGAGAGACTGCAATTCGAGAATACTATATACAAACACATAACCATTACCTTCTACAATCCACACTTCATTCTTCCCAACACGATAGGAAGTAACAATCTAACTAAAGCTATTTTTTTCAAAAACCCAGCGTGATTCTCGTCGCCTACTTATCAAGGTTTAGTCGTGCATCGTCTTTTGGTTTGGGTCATTCGCTTCACTAATTCACAATGAATTTCTGCGTAAGATTCTGTGGAGACGTGTGTGGCCTGACATGAGATGGTCCAGTCTCCAATACGAAGGTTTATGGAAACTGATAGGACCCTTATCTGTTATCTGTCAGTTATCGGACATGTCTGTAATATTGGGAGAAGAGAAGAAAAGGTAATGGAAACTTTCGTCAATTGTTATTTAAGGAAAGAAGAATCATTAAGAAAGTAGAAGGTAGTGTTTATGGGAAGGTTATGGGTGTGAGTGAAGCAAGACGGATTGGTCAGGATCGTTCCAGGTGGCGATCGAGAGTCTTTGCCTATCCCTTTGGGGACTTAGAGGCGTGAATATATGTATGTGAGAATTATAATACTAAATATGTTTACAGGTTCGGGAAAAATGGTTTCTAGGTAGAACAGAATATGATAAGATAACATATTACTGTTATTACATTTTTTAAATAATTCTTTTACCGCATTACTGGTGAGCATATAGATAACATATTATAAGGACATATTACTGTTATTACTTTTTTTTAAATAATTATTTTACCGCATTACTGGTGAGCATATTTTGAAGTTCACTATAAACTTCTAGTATTCTTGGTTACTCTAAAACCACTATCTACTCTCCAACTGGCAAACATTCAAGATTCCACACCCATCCAAACCGAGACTCCCTTTTTCTTCACGTGCGATTCTTAAGCTTCCTACCTACGTGATATTGAAAATCGGTGTGTGGCGGGTTAATGATTGGTGGCAGATAGCACGAGGACATCTCGGGGTTGCGCAGCCCTATCGATGGATAGGGTTGGCACCTAGTGGTAGCAGAAATGTAGATAGTTTGTTATTTTTATACAAGAAGTTACATTTTAGTGCAGCTAGATTTTTTATGATGATCATTATACACTTTAGGCTAGATTTAGCTTAAATTTTAATTCAGAGTCAATTTCAAGTACAGAATATACCGATGGAAATTTTGTGTATTTGGAAAACGCCTTTATAATCAGGCCAGGAAACGCCTAAAGTTAAATCTTCTATCTATCTATTCTTCAGGATGGGCAATAGTTAGCACCTGAAAATATATAACCACCAGATTGGAAGGCAGAAGAAAAGTATCTCTTAACTCTGACTCCACCGGTAGTTACCTGTTCGCATCAAAGAGGTCGTCGTATGAGTTAGTTTATATACGAGCTTTTTGTTAATTTAAACAAATATTCATTTACTTATACCTACTATCACTGTATAAACTTAGCCAAAGTAAAAATATATTTCCATTCCTGGGTTACAGTCAGATAGATGCTATATTGAAATAGGGTGACTTTAGAAGTATCTATAACCGCCGTGTGTGTATGAGTGTCAATGAAGCGAAAGTGGTTTGTCAGAATCGGGACGGGATCTTCTCTTCCTACCTCTACCTCTACTGGGAACTAGGCGTGATATGTATATATGTTCTTCTGAGTTTATGGAAGCGAAATATATAATATGCTAATAAGTTGTGAGTTTCGTCGGAAATATTCTATAATAGTATTGAATTCAAAAGAAAATTAAATAAGTATTCACTTGAATGTAAACAAAAATATTTTAATTATGATGAAGCCATACTATTAAAATATTAAGACCCATTATATTGATGACAGATTTTGATATTGAGCAGAATATAAATGATTATTTAAACAGCTTTAACAAAATAACCGAAATAACGAAAAGAGCCGACTTATAATTATAGCCGACTTATAATATAGTTATTACAGTAGACTCGAACCCTACACCAATTCAGTAGTTTTTATATAAGAAAATGCTCTTTGATATATTCTCTGACGATTCTAGACTTTATATAGAATAGCAAAGTTTTGTTTGTTTTTAAGCTAATTCCTATTTATCGTCTTTCTGAAATCGAACTTTTCTTCCAATACTTTTCTAAGTCCAGTCCAGGATCAACTTAAATTCAAACTCATCCAGCCATTCCCTGAAACTACAAAAGTGAACTCCTGAAATTGTTCCATTCACATAATCTCCATTAAACGGAAGATCAAAGTGTTCTTAAACGAGATGTTAACAGACAAAGATGCTAACTCGGCGAGTTTGCCTTGAAAAGCCATTTTCTCCGCGCAGCATTTTGCACAACCCTAACTTTCGGCGTCTAGTTTAGTAATGAAGCAATTTAAATGCATGAGGCAGGGCCGTCTTTTGGAGGGGGAAACTCACTTCCATGCAACTTGACTTAAGTACCACGAACACCCATTTGATTTTACACCCTATCTGCTTAAAATAAAGTTCAATTTTGAAAGAGCTAGTCTAAGGATGTATCGGTAAAGTTGTAACTGAGTGATAGAAGGTGGTTTTCCGAGGGTGAGCCAAACGTAAAGGTAGATTGAGGGAGTATTTGAAGTGACGAAAATGTTTTTCTAACTTATGCCTCTAAGGGAAAGTGTAGTGAAAGTGATATGGGATTACCAGGTTGCTTTGCTTAATCAGATTGACAGAGAAAGTTGTCGGTCAGAGGTAGATTCAAAGATTGGGTTGCGACGTTTTGGTACAGTGGAATTTTTTAGGGAACTTTTACGAAAACATGTAAAGATGTTCCATAGTATGTAGTAGTAACTAAGGCAGGTACATGAATAACTTACTTAAGTTTAAGTTATCATTTAAAGTCACTAACGGTGAGGGAAAACATCGTAAGGAAATCGGGATAGGTAGCCAGTGCCTATATACGGCGATACGGTTCACTATCTATCACGTTAGGTGCTGTCTCTCAAGTGAAACGCGGACTTCCAGTAACGCAGACCTAACGTGCCTTTGAAATTTCGGAGATGGGCACTCATGGCTCTGACTACCCCGCCATAATAAAAAAGGGTGTGTGAATACACAAGTCCGGAAGCGTCTGTATGTATATACGAGATTAATTCTTGTTAGAAGTCGGTTGTAACTATCGTCAGACAGTCGGTGTTATTACGATGATGGGATGTTATTGATGACTTGTAAACTATTAAAAAAACGTTAATATTAAATTAATTGTGAAAATAGCGTACTTATGTTGATTAACCTAATCTTGCAATTAAAGGGTTTTAAGGACAGATTTTTTCATTTTAATCGTTAGGTGATTGAGTTAAAATATCATTAACATTTTTGAATTTTATCTATTACGTACACGTTACTGGTTTTAGCAATAAATTCTATTTATTGTAATTTATTTACCTTATTTGGTCTTTCCAAAGTAATTCTTTGAATAAATACTAAATAACTATTTTAACTTTTAATTTCAATATAAATAGGCATCTCACCCAAATGGGTGCCATTAGAAAAACCCTTAGCGTGTGTGTTTGTAGTGTGTGTTTGAAGAAGTATGTACATATATGGATCTGAAAAAAGAATAAGAGTTTAGTTTGTCAGGATCGAGACAAACGGTGATCCCTTTGCAGCGTGATGATGTGTTTAAATCGCAGGATGATTTGATATCGGCTTTTTGAAAAAAACCTAGGCATTTTGCGAGAACACGGATAATAAGGCATTGGTGCTCATTCCTTATCCTTATGTTACCTATCAATAGAAATCTAAGTAGGTTAGGTTAGTACATATATCACAAACAACGCACGAGTCGAACGAAGCGAATCGCTTTTGTAATAGTTGATCACCATTGTCTAATTAGTGTATTACCAAGTGCCTAGATTTTTTACAAAAGCACTTAATATTAAATCTTCTTGCGACATTTATATATGTTATAAATTACCAAATTTGTAAGCAGAATAAGTAATATTAGATATTTTCTCTACCTTTATGCATTATTAACCATGCAGTTAAAGCTACCGACTTAAACATAATCGAAGCTACCTCTTTTAAACAGTAAATAGAACATTTCGTTTTATCCTCATTATAAAGGCTAGAGAACTTTTTCTTTAAGTTTTAATCGAGTTGAGGCACAGTATAATCAAGTATAATTATAAGGTAGGAGCATAGGAGCTGTAGTAAATTTATTTATCTACTGTTTTTGAGGAGCACGCCCATGTTTTCAGGTTGCGAGAGAGGGTTAACTTTTTTTGTTTTCGGTGCGTTTGTTTTGTTTTCGTGTTAGGTCTCGGCTGGCTTATTCTTGGATTGGAACGAGATTGAATTTCAACGACTTGGAAAATAGTAAATAAATAATGTAAATAAACTATTCAAGAGGTGGCATAACTCGTAATATACTCCCAGTTAACATTTATCAATTTTTTATATTTTTTTAGATCTATGGAATATGACTTACTCGGTATCCTAAATGACATGAATGGTCGTTTGAATCTTAGCAAACGATCATCTACATATTACATCACATACATACCTATAATCATCGCGAACGAATGAATGACACCGCATCTAGGATCACACTGTTCTATACACTGATGCTATAACATTAATCATATCAACCTATACCATTTTGCCATTGATGTTATACAACATGTAGACAAAACCTAGATCTTCCCTCTATAACCTAACGTACCTCTCAACACGTACAATCACATCGTACTAAAACTAATACATCCAAATATAGCCTTCGCAAACCTCAAGATTTACCTTCCAAACACTGCGATAACAACATCACTAAAGCCCTTCCAACCTTAAACAGTACCCAGAATAACGCTCCACTTCTCATTAAGGTCCGGCTGGTTGTCGCTGACCGTAATCGCGGTGTAATAACATACCGCCCACCAATTCCAGTCCAAGGTAGATAGAGATCAGTGGCCTTCATACCACGCCCTGTTGCGGAGGCTTTTAAGGGCCAAGATTGAACAGCTGCTGTTTCGCTACCCAAAGTGGTAGTTGATTGGTAGTAAGGGAAGCTGTGGTAGTAATTATGTGGAATAGTCATTGTATGTATACGTCGAAATAATAATTAAACTAAACTAATTAACTGTACACACTCCCTGTCACCTTAATTATTTACCTATGTTACCCTTAAGTTTACATAACATTACCTTTGTCTCCTGTTTACAAGTATAGTATTATTCCTTGTTTATTCACTGTTTATATAATAGGTATTTAATAAGCTTATTTGCCAAGGGAAGTTGACTTAGTTGATTAGTAACGAGAGGGCGCTTAAGTAATTGTTGAGATGCCCTCAGGGTATAACAATTACTGACCCTTGTTTCAATTATAACCGCCAAGTTTTTGTAAGAATAGCTTTTTATTGTAAGTTTGTAAATAATTAGTATATACTTATTTAAGTGAAATTGCTTAGAATTTAAATAGTATAGCGATGGAATGTGGAATAGCATATTTAAATAGCATAGCGGGTAGATTTTGAATAGGAGATAACATGTTCATTTCCATGTTACAAACGCGTTCACTACCATTAACCCTTACGGGGTAGTCAAGAGGTTCAGGAGTCCATATCCGCAATTGCGAAGGTAGTAATTCTATGGCCACCTCGAACCCACGTGTTAACCAGATAGTCAGTACTCAATGTGACAGGTGGCAAGCCATGTCGCCATTTACGCTAACTATTACCTGTTCGGGGAACCGTAACCGTAGTTTTCGACGCATTTTGTAAATGTATTTTTATTACAAAAATCTATATAAAACTTCATTTCCATTGGTACATGCTCCAGCAGGATTTGACTCCTTTACCCTCGAGATACAGAGTCAAGCCCCAAACAACTGAGCGACGTCGAATTTTATGAGGGAAAATTATCATTATGCAAACTTTTTATTATTTAGTATAAGCATAATATAAGTATAATAGTCAGTACCTTATACGGCGACATGGAACATCACCTGTACCGTGGCGTGCTAACAATAAGCCGTATTGTGGATTGTATGTAACCATATATGAACTACGCCGTAACTGCAGGGATGGAGTAGCGAACCTCTGATTACTATACAAGGGTACAACCGTACGTATGTTAATAAGTAGATAAGCTTGACATTATGGACACAAGCAAAATAAATTGTGAATATCATATCTCTAAGGTTTCTTCAATTTTAATAGGTAAAGTAGAAAAATCACAAAGTAAATTTATTAGATTATATTTAAACTATAAGATTTTTGTTCGAGAATATATGTTTTAACTTGAACCCAAGATACCAAAACAAAATACCAACTTCAAGATTTCGTTTAATGGCAACCCCATTGATCCTAATAAAAAGCTGTATAGATTATTTCCTAGCCCTGGTGGGACCGTCACGTCGTTAATTTGTTAAAAGAATAGCTCCTCGGTCAGAAGACGTCAGTCATTAATCTTCCACGGCTGCCTCCGTACATATGACTGATGGATCGACATTCCCCACGGTAATTATCGATAATTTAGAACGTTCCCCCCAAAAGTTCCAGATCAGGTGTTAATTCGAATTCTTTATGTTTTGTTTAATTGATGATAGAGCGAGGAATGATGGATTTGCTTTTGTCATGTGTCCGCGCGAAGGTTGGTACTGATCTTATCAATGTAGGACACGATAGGGTAATTAGTGGTGGAAATAAAATCTATATGTGGAAATGGGTAATGGTAAGTCAGGGCAAATGTATAGAGTATCTAGTTTTAAACAAACGTCGTAAGAGAACATAGAATAAAGATGGTGACAGTTATTATTTAATTTTTTTCATTAGTTTTAAGTTTGTTACTCAATTTAAGTTAATATTTAAAATGTAAGAGATCTAATAATATATTATATAATATTTTGATGTCAAAGCTTACCTAACCTTAGTTTTCTTACATCATATTTGTATACAATGATACATATTTAAATAAGCTACCAATTTAATTTTCCTTATACTTTTTTAGATTGAACATATCCAATATCATCCCTAGAAAAACCATCAAAACATACTATAGCTTCTTCACGATTCGTCTTGAAAAAACTCGAAAGTAATAGTCGGCAGTCACTGAGTAAAGTCATTAGAACTTTCCCAGTGCAGCGCTAGGTGGCGCCGCCAACAAAATAATTACCACCAGGCCACAGAAAAAACCTCAACGAAATTAGTTCCCGATGACAGTCAAAAAATATAGATATGTACCATATATTTTTTCTACAGTATATTCTTTCCGATATGGCGTAAAAAACCCGAATTGTAGCGCCATGGAGGAGGCTCTGTCACACGGGGTGAGGTTTTGGTAGCTTTTTCACTTAAAATATTGATTAAATAAATAGTCTATGCATTTTTTTCATGACGGTGCTCAACTAAGCAATCGTGTATTCTTAAATTGGTTTTATTCGTATGTTATTTAATTTATCGTATTATTTTTAACCGTCGCCTTTACCTATTAAAAAAATATTAAAACTATTGAATAACAAAATGAATAAGGATGGTTTGTTTAGTGCACAAAAGTCAAATAAGCTAACTATAACAAATATCTTTCTTTAACAGTATATTGGAGTGTGAGACATAATATTTAACGTGTTTTTTGTAAATTTTATTATTCGATTAATTTTTTTAAATGCTACCAAATAATTACTACCTCCAATCATTAAATCCTAATCTCAGAGCAGACAAACCAAAATAATATTCCACCTCGTGTGACAGGCATAGGCCTGGCGGTATTTAAACTCAGCGGGTAATCGGGACCGCGGTTTCGGTTGTAAATTTCATATTCCCTTTATAAGCGTGGCAGGTTTATTTCATTCGGTACCGCTAAGCCTAAGCTAGCTGGGAATAGGTTTTGGGGGTCCACAGGCCAAGTGGAGGCTTCATTGGGACCCCCGGCTATCTGGTCTAGGTTATGGGTCGGTATAAAGGTTCAGGTGTAAATTGTATACTGTAAAAGAGATATGGTAAATTGGAATGTAAAATATGCGTGACAAAAATATGTTTCAAAATGTCTAGTTTGGTAAATGACTCTGTAAATATCCAATAAATGTGGCTTTTTCCTCAGCATAAACATAACGTTCTACGAAAAATGGTAGAGTCACTACTAAAGCATAGACTGAAAATTCGTTACCAAGATATTGATAAAAAAGTCTATGATTTTTTTAAATTAATATTTAATGTAAATCTAACTCCCAGAGTAAGTTCGAGTGTGTATCTTCGTTATTGAGAGTTATTAATAGTTACTACCAAATCAGATATTCATATCTACAATTTAAAACGTATTTTAATGTACAGAACCGTTGAAACATATCATAACTCGGTTACAGCCGTAAAATTATGGTAATCCAAAGCGGTAACGTTAACGAATTAACATGAGTCGAACCACTTCTCGTCAGGTGACATCCATTGGTCCACATTTCAAGAGACCAGATCGAAGCTCCATTATTTATACAACGACACAGTGTGGGAACGAACCTAAATGACAACTCTATACCTAAATGTCTGGTGCTAAAATTTAATATTTTCTTGTCAACTAACTGCGTGTTTTGTCGACTACTGATAACAGGTTATTTAGGCGATGGACTAGCAACCTGTCATTAATATATTCGATGCGAATTACATCACAAACACTGTTAGTTAGATGCTTATGTTACAGTATAATTATCCCGTGTTAGATGGGACGTTAAAAAGCTAACTAGCTGTCGTTCTTACCGGCATGTCGTAGCAGGCGATTAAGAGACTTGGGGTCAATGCAATCTAATGGATGATGGGCTAGCAATCTGTCAACAATGTTGAATTATGACACCACAACACAAATATCCATGATAAAAACTGACCTAGGAGATATTGTGGTTTTGTGGTTCTGTCCACCCCGAAAGGGATTAAAGGACAGTAATGTATATGATTACAAATGACTTATACTATACGTAAGTATGGGTAAACATAACTTAACGTTCCAAAACAAAAAGTGTAGTAATAAAGTTTACATAACATGTAGTGCCTAGTAGTAATTATAAAGGATATTATGCATAAATATTCATGTTAGATCGTGTGAATGATTTCGTTTCTTGAATTTATAACCATAAATACTATATCTTGCTGATTACCAGCAAGATATAGTATTTATGGTTTTTATTAGATAGTGTCTACCTATCCCGATAGGGAAATAGAGGCATTGATATGTAATTGTATGTATCAAGCTATATTTTACACACATATACATATAAAACATTCATTTTACAAGAAAACGGTACTTATCGCGTTTATTTTATAAGCAAAGAATTACCTTTGATAACTTATTATATATAATAATAACTAACTATATTTTTATAAAATGCAAGTCGTAAGTAAAACGTTAAAAAAGGCGAATCTCTCAAAAATATTGTATAAAACATTGTAGGATAGATATTATAAAAGACCAAATAATTTAACTGCCTTTAATTTCATTGCCAATAATTTCTTTCCATCTATAACGTCACGGGAAAATGCTACTAACAAGAAACACGCGTTTACACGCCCCCACAATAATATTTTTTTAGAATTACACAGTCATAAAATGATCTTAGTTATGCAGTTCATGCTAGTGAAAGTCTTAAATCATCCCTTAAAATATACAACGGATATTCAGCCGTATTTGCCTAGTTATACTGTCTATTATTGCATGTTACGATGGGGGTAATTTGATAACAATTTGTAGTCGGGCGAAAGCATGACAAAAGGAGACTCGTGTCGATTTAATATGGGAACGAATATAAATAGTGATGTATGAGTTTATAAATATGCATTTATGTATGCTAATCTGTGTTTTGGTTCTACTCTATGAACTGTACTCGTCCTATAGACAAGTGGAACCATGCGTGGTCGAAATGTCAGTCTAAGATAATATAAGTATAACTAACTAAGTCTAAGATAATATGTCACGTGATCTGTCAAAATTAATCTCATATAGTTTGATTTCTATCGCCTCAGTCTTTAGCTATTTAGGTAGAAGATTTGGTCTGGTCTTGTTATGATACATAATACTATATATATAGTAGTACGACTCATATAGATACATATACATGAATAGTTACATATACTTATGTCTTACGAGCCCTTTCGAGATGGTAAAAAGAATTAAATAGAAAAGAAAAGAATTAAACCGAGTAAATATTCTCAGTTTAAATTATCCAATACTCTTATACCTATAAAAAGAAGTATCAAAATAAGAAACTTGTTTTGTTTTATAGTTAGGCTATAACGACAAACTTCCATACAAGGGCGACGAGAAAAGTGGTCAGTAGGTTTGATGTGCTGAATTTCTATAAACATTATTGTACACATTACCTATATACCTACATATTAATCACGGCCATTTCCTTGCAGGCTAGGCAGAGATCACAGATCCCCATCTGTTCCGATCCTGACAATTCACTTTTGCTTCATTGACACATACACCTCCTCATACACACTCGGCGATTATATATAGGTACATATTCTATTTATATATCTGGTATAAACTGTGTTAAGAGAACAAATTGATGTCCTTCAAATCTTTTTTCGAATTGATCGGAACCTCGGGTATATAGTGATATTTCTTGGTCAATGTATTAAGCCGAGAGACCTATTAAATCATAGTTTAATAAGAAGAAGGTGACTAGTTAACATTCAGTTAATACATAACTATAGGACATACGACATTAACGATCCTGTTGATGAGTGTACTCAATATGAACAAAATTATATTCCTTCTCAGTCAACACAGAAAAGAACAGTTGATTAAAGTAGAATTTTGAACTTATATGGGTAAAAAACTAAAGTTATTATTACATCATGCAACATACCAGTGAAATATATATGTGAACGTATTTCGTAATAATCTTAACTTTTATAAATAAAAAAAAAACGCACGCATTCACGACCATTAACCCTTGCGGGGTAGTCAGAGGTTCAGGTTTCCATCTCCGCTATTGCGAAGCTAGTAATTCTATGGACACCTTCGAACCCACGTGTTAACCAGACAGTCAGTACTCAATGTGGCAGGTGGTCAGCCATGTCGCCATTTACAAGCACTAACTATTACCTGTTCGACGAACAGGTAGGTTTCCTCACGATGTTTTCCCTCACCCGTGAAATGTATATGTATAAGTATTTCATAATAATCTTTACTTTTATATTTCCTCAAAATACTTAATAGAAGTGATCCCTCTGCCCCACACAAGTTAGGTAAGTGGGGTTTAAGGGCATTAGTCAGAAAAACATCCCACACAGAACAATGAATTGCGAAATTTGAATTTCACGCCACAATGCCACTCTGTTTGCTCGAAGGGTGGTGGGTGGTCCAAGAATGGGGTGGAGCGATTATTTTGATAAAGGAAAAATAATTATACAATATGATTAATAACTAACGGGACTTATCGTTTAAGTTTTTATATAATAAAGTTACCTTTATTATTAACCCGACGTTTCGCGATAAGTCCCGTTAGTAATCATAAGTATAAATCGCGAATCTCTTAAAACAATAATACATTAATTAAAAATTTTACAACTAC
>JAMBLF010001818.1:0-35380 GCA_030578115.1 Leucoptera coffeella
TTGGGTATTGATAACTCACTATGATATCTAAGCTGATGATACACTAAACCTGCATACAAGGTTATTTTTATACCAATATTGTTATAGGAAATTAATACCCAAGCACTGGCGAGCTCTCAACATATACAACCACTTGAATGGGATCTAAACACTGTCTATGAAGCTGCAAATCATTTAGATGTAGGTAAATAAATCATTCAACCAGAACAAAGACCTACATATACATAGTGACTAATATGTTGCATAGGTCCATTATATGTTGGTTTCAGCACTCATCACTGCACTCAAGTATTCTGCAGATACTGTGATATAGTACTGTGATAAAAGGTTGTGACTCATGAGTAATGTATATAATTTTATTAGTTCATTGTATCAGTGGTTTTGTGTTATGTTTAAGATAACTATCAGTATTTAGTAACTAGAGTAGATTTTATGGATGTAATTATTTTAATCCTTTATTAAAACATATACTGTTCTTATATTAAAATGAAAATTGAATCGATAAGTTCGGAGTTTAATTGAATCGATAAGTTCAGAGTATAATTGAATTGAAGATTTACTAATTGAAATGTTTTTTATGAATGTAATGTACTATTTTTCAAACAATTTTTTTTAAATGTATTAAATAACAGCGGAGGAAAACATTGTGTAGGAACCAACTTATTCCCCACATGTTATACTCAGTGATTGTTTAGTTTAGTTTAACAACTTACATAGTTGCTGACTTACTATTTAATACATGGTTTTAAGATGGCCAGAGAATAACTTTGCAGTTGATGACATAAACAAATGAACTTTGAAGTATCCAACAAGGTATAATGGCAGTCAAGATATGCATATATTACGATAAACATACACACCAACAATTACATATAACAATTCTCATTATTATACTATTATATCAGCTGTGTTAGATAAATTGCATAGGGGAGATTATGAACAATCCTCAGATATAGTCTTAAGGTTTATAGATCAATTAATGGAATTTTCTTAAGGTTAACTAAGGAGTATACATTACATGAGCGAGTTAAATTATCTTTTTTCATATGTTAAAGCTCACTTACTAAATATTCAGACGTCATAATAAAATGCCATTGGATAATTTAAACGCTTTGCAGGATAGGTAAACATTAATATACATATACATGGTTACAAATAAATGATATTTTCATGTAGCAAACTACTTCAGGGACTAAATATAAACACCAAACAAAAGAGCAATTACCTCACAAAGTCACCTGTCCCGGTTGCAATCGATATTCCATGAAGCGGGAAATATACGGATCGAAGTAATTTTATTGTTGCTATGCTGACTTTAGGTTCCTTTGTAGCACTTTCAAGGGCGTATGACTGCAAGATTATATTGCATGAGGATCGTTAAACCAATGTAGCTCTATAGTACGGTTTCCGGACTTTAAAATGCACTAACTACAAACACACACCTAGATATTATTAAGATATATTATAGCTAAAAAGTAATACAGACAAAGCAAGCACTCCAACAATGCAATTCCCATCAATCAAATCGAAAGATCGAGCGAGCGAGGGAGGAGGTATTCGAATTAAGTGACAAACGTCAGTGAAATTTGACATTGACATTTGTTTGACAGTAGATGAATCAGAAATTTGAAGCCATTGACGAAGTAGAGATTGCGCCACATAAATTGGCAGTAGGCAAACTTGGAACTAAATTTGACGTTTCCGCCATTGCGTGTTATTTTGTATGAAAGGTAAATTTAGTATTACCAGCGTTGTGTTTTTTGCTCACTCTTTGTAATTTTTGTGTTTGTTAAGGGTGATTATAATAAATTGATTTCCGGAGTTTCTTGTTAGTTCTTCTCCAAGCTAGGGTCTCCACTGATCTAACCTCGCTAAAAATATGTAAAGACAATGCTCAGTGCCATGTTTGAAATAATAGTTTTAAGAGATTCGCGATTTATACTCATGATATAAGATATAAGGGTGTGTCTAAAATTGATTGCAGCTGTGAGAAATCCTACGTCGGACAGACTAAACGGTCTATTGCGGACAGAGTGAAGGAACACATAATATATGCAATATATAATAAGAAGGATAAGTCCCGTTAATTATTAATCATGTTTGAAATAGTTTATTAAACATATTTTGACTTTGATATATTAATTTGTTTTATTTGAGTTTATAGCTCTGCAATCAAAGACCGTTACAAATGAAACCTATAATGTATCGAGCCGTATGGCACAGTGAGTGCTAGTTTTGGCGTGTTTACTGGTAACACTGAATTACGCGACTGTGGCGACGCCTCCAACTGCCACCTTATGTGGCGGGATCTCTAGGTTAGGTTAGAGTACCCGCCACATAAGGTGGCAGTAGCCAAACTTGGAACTAAATTTGACGTTTCCGCCATTGCGTGTTATTTTGTATGAAAGGTAAATTTAGTATTACCAGCGTTGTGTTTTTTGCCCACTCTTTGTAATTTTTATGTTTGTTAAGGGTGATTATAATAAATTGATTTCTGGAGTTTCTTGTTAGTTCTTCTCCAAGGGTCTCCGCTGAACTTCTTCTTCTCAATCGTTACGCTCTTATCAGAGCGGTCGTGGTCTTCATGACGTGGCATCTTGAGCAGCCGAAATGGTTGGTGAACTAACCTCGGTAAAAATATGTAAAGACAATGCTCAGTGCCATGTTTGAAATAGTTTTTTTACATACATACATACACATCACGCCTGATTCCCTGTAGAGGGGTAGGCAGAGATCACGGATCCCCATTTGTCCCGATCCTGACAGACCACTTTCGCTTCATTGACATTCATACATTCTCTAATACACTCTCGGCGGTTATAGGTACTCCTAACGTCACCTTTTTTCAATATAGCGTCTATCTGACTGTTACATATATGTCTTATTAGGCCGGCCCCTACGTAACCGCCCTTCCACTTCACTCATATATATTCCTTTTGTCAATATATAGTTTTTTTAATTTGTACTTAGATCATAAAATAACTTTCAAAGAGAGCTTATGATAGGGCCTATTTTGAATAAAAATATTTTGACTTTTGACTTTGGTATATTAATTTGTTTTATTTGAGTTTATAGCTCTGCAACCAAAGATCGTTACAAATGAAAACTCAATATAATGTATCGAGCCGTATGGCACAGTGAGTGCTAGTTTTGGCGTGTTTACTGGCAACACTGGATTACGCGACTGTGGCGACGCCTCCAACTGCCACCTTATGTGGCGGGTACTCTAGTACGATCAAAATGTCTTGATATTTTTTTATTTTTATTAAGTAAGTACATATTCGTTTAAGTAATTTTTTGTTTGTTCTTTTTGTTCCTTCAATACGCTACAATGGAGTGACGTATCCGTGTGATGTGAGGTATGGAGTTAATAAAGAGATAACAAGTTATATAAGCTACTTTTAATCACGTCATAACGCGGACAAAATTGGAAGCATCCACTAGTAAAATAAAAATAAATGTTAAAGTATTAAAGTGAGTTGTTCCGCCTTTCCTTTTATTTTAGGGTTGCAATGCTAAAATATTTTAAATTTGCCGCGCTTTTTCAGTATCTACTTTCGTTAGCCAGACTATAACACTGAATTACGCGACTGTGGCGACGCCTCCAACTGCCAATTTATGTGGCGCGATCTCTAAAACGTAATACCTAGAGATCCCGCCACATAAGGTGGCAGTTGGAGGCGTCGCCACAGTCGCGTAATTCAGTGTTACCAGTAAACACGCCAAAACTAGCACTCACTGTGCCATACGGCTCGATACATTATAGGTTTCATTTGTAACGGTCTTTGGTTGCAGAGCTATAAACTCAAATAAAACAAATTAATATATCAAAGTCAAAATATGTTTATTAAACTATTTCAAACATGATTAATAATTAACGGGACTTATCCTTCTTATTATATATTACATATATTATGTGTTCCTTCACTCTGTCCGCAATAGACCGTTTAGTGTGTTCGACGTAGGATTTCCCACAGCTGCAATCAATCTTATACACACCCTTATATCTTATATCATGAGTATAAATTGCGAATCTCTTAAGACTATTATTTCAAACATGGCACTGAGCATTGTCTTTACATATTTTTTACCGAGGTTAGATCAGCGGAGACCCTAGCTTGGAGAAGAACTAACAAGAAACTCCGGAAATCAATTTATTATAATCACCCTTAACAAACATAAAAATTACAAAGAGTGGGCAAAAAACACAACGCTGGTAATACTAAATTTACCTTTCATACAAAATAACACGCAATGGCGGTAACGTCAAATTTAGTTCCAAGTTTGGCTACTGCCACCTTATGTGGCGGGATCTCTACTAGAACGTAAATACCTTTTAGTCTAAAGTCGAGCATTAACCAAAGTAGCAAGGGTATTTAAAAAATGTACCTTTTGTACTACGATTTGAATAAAACGTCTTCTGCCATAGTACTACCATGGGGTCCCATCCCATACAAATTTTTTCGACCAAAACTTGAAGCATCAATAGGTGGCGCTATAAGTCATCAAAGACCGACAAAAAAATTATTATTGAAAAATATTGCGATTTTTAGCTATATTCATACATAATTCACCATGATATGTGATAATATGTATTTATGTACTTACTAGTGAGTAATAGAAAGTGTGGATATCAATTTTATAAATAATAAAGTAAGTAAAATTTATTTAGTCCTGCCATCTAGTCAATACTTGTAGAAGCAACATTTTTCCATTCGAAAGCAGATGTCGCTGTTTATTGGTGGTTAGTATAAGCGGGGTAATAATATAGCGGGGTAGCCGAGTGGATTAGCGCCTTAACTCTCTGGGTGATCCAGGTTCGAATCCCGGCGGCACCAATGTTTATTTCTAATTTCTAATAAATATGTGCCTTGCGTCCACACTCTGGTCCGTATTAGCCGTAAAACGTGTTAGGTGGGACCAATTAAAACAGAGATAAAAAATAATTAAAAAAGTATCGGCGAGTATAATATACCCTACTCAAATTTAGATGGAGCTATTTCGCTTAATTTAGCTAGCTAATCGCTCTAGTATGGACAAATAAATAAGTGACCTCTATTATTGACAAGATGCACGATTTCATGCATTCGATGTCACGCCATCTGTTTTTCCAATTTCGCTTCAAAAATAAGCGGAGTAAAATAAGAACTTACCAAAAACTTACCAAAAAATTTGTATGGGATGGGGTATCTGTACTGTATAGTATTATATTATCTGTGGTACTACTATTATCCTCTTCTGATAATAGTTTATCCTCCCAAGTTTCCAACAATTCTCTCTCCTGGACCCTTTTCGTTTGTTTAAAAATCAAAATAACTGATACGGTGTACTGGTGTCCGGCCGAGGAATTTTCCACATGTCACTGTATAGTGGTTGGCTGCTACGATTTACCAAGGGGCTAATGATATAAAAAAATATGATACATTAATCAAACAATTTATTTATTCAGTATTCGTTGTTTGAGACATAGTTGTCGCCTTGGTCTTGCCAAAATAATTAGACAACTTTTTCACTGACATCCTTCTGGTTTGCGATGTCTCGCCCGAATGATCGACGAAGCTATGACGACGAAACACTTTCCCCAAGGACTGCCACTTTTGGTCTCGACGTATTTCAAAATCCTCTAGTTTAGCTGTCTTTTCAGGAGAGTGGTCACCCTACAACAAAAGAAAGAGTTATTGCAAAATTACTGATATATGTTGTCATACATGTAAACATATATCCTAATCATAAATATCCAGATTGTTGTAATCTATCTTACTATCACTATAATACAACTGTTCTCAAACAAAACCTATAAAATTATGTATTTATTACCACAAATTAGCAAAACATTTAGAATTAAAAGAAACTAGCTGTCTCTCTGATCAACATGTCGCCAGAGTAGGATAAACAATGCCAATGGCATGTATTTATTAAGAGATGGGCTAGCACCCAGCATCAGTATTGTCACAACCATGATCTTAATGCCAAAGGTCTCCAAAGATAAATTGTGTTTCCGAAATTGTTTGCATTCGACGGAGGCGGACGATGTATAACAGCAATTAAGTCAGATATCTTAAGTTATTAAAACTTACTTCATTCGATTTCGTGGAACGTAATTGAGACCTAAAGAAATTAGAAATCGTCTTTTTCCACGTTTTGGGATTTTTAAAGGATCCGAGTTCATGGCTGCCGCTTTGTAATGGAAGTTTCTTAGCGTCCTTTTCTTCCGTTTGTGTATCATCTTTTATAGTGTCATGTCCACCTTCAGCACAAATCATAGTATTTTCTATTAGAATTTAAAATCAATGCACAAAATAATGTAATTCACATCCATAAAACTTTTATTATTTTCCTCCGTCAAACGCTCAATTGTTGACAATATATTTAAGAATAATTTTGAATTCAAAGAGGAAGTAGGAAAAAGGATTAAAACTTTTGTCTATACTATTTTAGTCTTTATGGATCGATGAAATGTACAAGAGAAAAAAAATCACTTAAAAACTATATAAATTTTTAATACCTGTTTAAATTTAATAAAAACATTAATTTATATAATATATATTTTAATTTTATTTTAAAACATCGAGATGTGTTATTTAATTAATACGTATGCGTGTAACGTATGAGAGTCGCTTTAAAGCGCCGAGAGCACACACGAATATTCGCAAGCGTTTGGCGGGAAATTAAAATTTTCTTTGTTTCAGTTAGAGAGTCTATTGCTTTCTCATGATTACTACGAATACCTAGCAAATATTGATAGGATATATATTTCTTTAAAGTTGTTTCATTTCGCATAGACCAACTGTAAGAAATTATGGCTGCTACCGTAAACCCACCTTCAACAGTAAGTGGTAACAATTTAAGTTGAATTGCTTGCAAATAATTCAAATTTAGCTTATAATTGTATTTTTTTCAGGCTGTAGCAGAATGGTGCAAGGTATTCAAAGCGCAAGGTGTGGAAAGCTACACAAGTTCGGTAACTTTTATGAAGCAACTTTCTGTGGTTGCGATTAGCATTATTACTTATATGAAGAATTTGTTTCCTGAGGAAAGTTATACTGTTGAAACGTTTGCCGGTCTGAAACTAAAGATTCTTAAAAACAAATGCAAAGATGAACTCCCACAATTTTTGAGCACTGCTCTAACGCAAGCCTTTGAAGCATTGGACAAGAAATATGTAAGATTATTTCTTTTTTACTTACGCACGTAACTAACATCATTGTATGGATGTCTAATTAGTAGTATTTATGAAATCAGACCTTAAGTTTTATATGAATCCAAAAAAATTTACAAGCTACTAAAACTTTACCAAAGTTTACAACTACAAATTATTACACTCAGTTCAGTACTTCATTGGAAAAAATCAATCCTGGAAATTTGGCCTTGTTATACCTTGCTGAATTCTCATTAATATGAACTATTCTTTGTTTGATCTGCAAATCAATAACTTATAATATATAGACCTAACCATCCTTTTTCAGCTACACCAATTAGCCTTATGTTTCTACGAAGATGAATGCAAGACAGAGAATCTGATTGAATACCACATCTTTGAATACACCTATACACCTGAAGGAGTTTCTATGGACATTCATTCTAAAAACAAAAATAATCAGAAGAAAAGTACTAGGTAAACAATATTTATATCAATGTGTCTTGTATAGTGTAATAAAAATATTTTAGGAAAAAAAATTGACAGGCGCTAATAATAAATACATATATTCTCTCCCTAGATCCCTAACGGGATACGCAGAGTCTATCTATCATCACCGAGAATGATCCTGACAAATGTATCTTTCTTCCCTTACCCCAATGAAACTTCTCATACATACTCTCCTATTCTTCTCTGCATACACCTACCTTGAGAAGAATATATCCAAGTTGATCAGTATATATTCTATGCAGTCTCTCCCGTCCAAACAAACCTTCCACTTTGGCTTTATACAGGTCTTTTTGTAACCATTCTTTCATCCATCCCAAACCACCCTTACATACCTTTCTCTATTCTATGTTATCACTACTTCTTACATCACAACATACATAACAAAGAAACTAAATATATTTTTATTATTATACATCAAGAGCTACTTTCTACTTACTTACCATCTAATAGGTGCATTACAGGATATAAAGAATTATACTTTTTACCGTTTTATACACAACTGTATTTTCCAGATACACATTTGACGATGTGAAAGAGCGGACTACAGTATTGATCAGAGCCTGCATAGTGATGATGCAAGCCTGCCCTGTGGACCTGCCTCAGTCAGTGGACATCAGCATTAGGCTCTACTACAATGAGAGTGAGTATCTAACCACTGATGTATAATATATTGGGAGTCTAACAACCTGTAACTAATATTACATGATAAAGATCTCACAACCTTTACAAATACTTTTGTGAAATGCGTTCAACAATATTGTAATATTCTTATGTGTCCAAGTTTTAGTTTACTTGAAACGTGATAAATGTACATATTATTCGGTTTCCGTTCTTCCTGGCATATCATAGGAGGCGACAAAAGTACTAGGGAATTAATCAATTGGGTGATGGGCTAACATCCCAACCCTATCAAAAGACAATTCATGCTAAAAAGTGACCAAGAATATATAATAGCATCTCAAAGTTTCTGTTCACCCCGAAAGGAATGAAGGAACGTGAATGTGTACGTATTTATTGTATTAAAAGATTCGCGATTTATACTTCTGATTAATAACTAGCGGGACTTATCGTGTATGTTTTATATAATAAAGTTACCTTTATTAACCTGACGTTTCGGCTACGTTGCAGCAGCCATGGTCACGGGCAGACTAATGCTGCCGCTAGTTATTAAACATGTATACGTATATTCGATAGATGCTCCAGAAGGCTACCAAGCGCCCGGTTACTTGAATGATGAGAAAGGTGAACATTTGAAGGGGACAGTTCACGCCCGTGTCCAGTTGGGGTCGGTAGAGACGCCGTTCCATAAGATGGTTGCCAGCACCTACGTGAGAGATGCCCCTGATAGCAGGGAGGCTACTGTACGTATTATGTTAATTTCATATTTGTTATAACCTAGGATTGTGGTAGAATGTTAACCAGATACTTTCATTTTTGGCATATCATGAAATCTGACCAACAAATATAAGTTTTCAATTATTACAAACTATTACAACAAATACTACAATTATAACAAATTAGTATGCCGTAGGATTTAAGAAAAAAAATCTGATGTTATTTACACAGCATGATGCAAGTGGTAACTTAAGCATTACTTAGTAAATTTTTAGAAACTCTGTCGACCAAATATATTATAGTATTTATATTATACATTATATCTAATCATATACTACTCGGATTGCAGCCCACGCAAAATCCCCCAATGATGAGCTTGACTCAGCAAGAAGACTTTTCAGGTAATTCAATTTTTACCCACTCCAAACTATATTAACTATATATAGTACTTTTTAATATATAACTATATTAAAAAGTACCTAACTATATCCCTTTTTCTCTCATGCTGTAAGAGGCGCCGAAAAATAAAATATAAATGCATTAAAATCAAAGTACAATTACAAGTCCGACAGCGTTTTGGTAAACGTAGTGTAGGACGCCCCCTGCTAGATGGACCGATGGCTGAAAAAGGTCGCTGGTAGTGGTTGTCTGAGGGCCACGAGTGATCGTGATTTGTCGCGTTGGGGAGGCCTACGTCCAGCAGTGGACGGATATAGGCTGATTGATTGAATCACATGTCCCATTCCGCAACTGCACAATTTGTATGGCCACTATGAATGCTGTCTTTATTAGGTGTTGAGCAAGTTGAGTGCCTTTGCCGCCTTGTATGGGCAATGTCTATTGATCCCTGGTTGGTTACTTACATTTGTCAGCATTCACCACTGTGGCAATATACCACCTATAATATCATGTATTTCTCAACAATAGGTATACTTAAGTCCTAGGTCTTAGATTTTTACTCCCGTGCTAGCTGGGACTTTACAAGAATGCTAACTAGCTGATGTTCTTCCCGGCATGTTGTAGGAGGGGACTAAGGATAAATGCAATTAATTGGGTGATGGACTAGCAACTAGCCACCAATATTCCATTATGACAATTCGCAACCCCAATATTCATGCCAAAAAGTGACTTTAGAGATACTATATATCCAAAGTTTTGTACACCCCGAAAGGGACGTGAATGTATATGTGTGTATGTCCTAGGTTTCGACGCGAGGTCTGGCGTGACGTCAAACAGCTCAGGCTTGCAGTTGCGTTGTCCGTGTAACAAGTACGAAGACATCGCCTCCTACACAGCGCCACTGCTCATCACTTGTGGGTGAGTTTCATTATCAGCAGGAAAGATTATATAATTTATACAAAGAGCATTTAAAGTAAGGGATTGGGTATTACGAGTAAATGAGATCTCACACCTTTGAGGTTCTGTCCGCCCCGAAAGCTTATACCATATAGGTTCTAGCAGTTAATTATTAAATAAAATAAACATAAAATTCCTTTTATTCACACTAGACGCAGTAACACAAATAGACACAAGTAGAGAAAATAATGAATATATAATAATTTACATTTAAGGAACCAAGCGCACATGGCAACCCCGCGTAAGTGTGAATAGGATTTGTCTCAGCTAATGTTGATTGTGTGAAAATCACACTGCCAACGCTGATATTCCTTATTATGGTCAGACAACCGCTAATAACCCCCGAAAGGATATATACTCCATTGAATCTGCTGAAAATTATGCAGGTACTGCGGCACGCTACAGCACGCGGCGTGCTTCGGCGTGCGAAACGAACAAGTGACGTCACTGCGGCAGCACTGCTGCACGCGCTGCTCTGACGAGGACCCCGAGCGGATCCCCACGGACCCCAGATTAGCTGCTCTATCAGGCAGGAAGCGAGAGGTAAGGCACATCGATCTATCCAACTGTATCACTACATAGTATAAAACAAAGTCGCTTTTCCTGTCCCTATGTCCATTTGTATGCTTAAATCTTTGAAACTACGCAACGGATTTTGATGCGGTTTTTTTTATAGAGTGATTCAAGAGGAAGGTTTATATGTGTAATAACATCCATTAAATAGTGGAGTAGGCTATATATTTTATACCCGTGCGTAGCCGGAGCTGGTCGCTAGTTACTACTAATTTGCTTTACAATACATTCATACACATCATGCCCGTCTCACTAGAGTAGGCAGAAAACACGGATCCCTATTTTTCCTGATCCTGACTACACGCTTTCTCTTCATAGGCATCCAAAAATCTTCAATTATCGCATGCTCGCCGGTTATAGGTATTTCTACACCTAAGACCCCCTTATTCAATATGCCTATTTGATCGCCATACTTAGGCTGACTTTACACAAGCGCCTTTACACCTTAGCCTATATTAGCAACAAATTAACCCCGCAGTGCCTGTGCATCTTCCGGCGCACGCTGGAGTGGTGTTGCCAGCTGTCGACCATAGATGGTGCCAGCCTCGTGGACCGCTTCTCCATTTCCAACGTGAACGCGCTCAAGCTCATGAAGCTGCTGGACTCCTACGGGATCATTCGCATGGAGGCGGATGCTGAGTAAGTGCTATATTTTTATTCTTTATAATGACGTTAAATCCCTTAATAACGAATGACGTGCCTTGTAGGTCACAACTAGTATTCTTCCTGAGTTTCAGTTCCAGCGTGTATTGTAATAAATGTAGTAAATGTTTCGTTAGCAAAATGGTTAGAATAAACTGAAGGAATGCTGTGAATCTAATGTTTAGTGTAGCAAAGACTTCAAACTGTCACTTTGGTTCTCAAATATATGTATAGTACTGAATTTCTGGGTATTCTTCAATAAGTAAATATCTCAATTACAGCCTGATAACCCCAAAGAAAATATACCCGGAAAATCTCCAAATTCAAATGTCCAAGTACTTCCAAATAGATGACAATAACAACTTGGCAGAGCGTCTTCTAGCCGAAACGCTAGCTTCGCAGGAAAGCAACCCGGATCCCGTGGGAGACATGCTCAGTCCTATAGAAAAGGTATCCCTGCAGAAAGCAACAGCAATGGGCCGGGTTATAACCCACTTTGAAACGCCGAGCACCACTGATACAGATGAACAAACTCTTAGGCAATATAGGGAGGCGATATTGAACTCGGAAAATAATACAGAGAACATGGATATGTCCTTAAGTGGCAGTGTAGGAGGCAATATATTGAGTGATACGATGGAGACTTTAAAATTGACGGTAGATGATAAGAAAAGATTGAAGCGAAAGGTAGAGGAACCGGTTTCGGAAAAGAAAACAAGGTATGGTGTTAGGAATAAAAAGTTGAGGATGTGTTAATTTTATGTTTTTTTCTTTTGTTTAATTTTTTTTTTGGTATGGTTGTAATATTTAGACATTTTCTTAGCAAAGTTTAATTTTTGTGGTCAAAAAGTTGCTATTTAATATAGTAACGCCCAATTAATAAAAATGAGAAGGTCAAAGAGTCCTTTGACAAATCAAAAAGCTCACATTGCATAGTAAGAGTGAATTGAATATTTTTTCTTAATGTTTCCTTTGTAGTTTAAAATGTAAGAAGATCATTTTATTTTGTGTTTTTAAGACCAAAGATATCATTTCCAAGACTGTACTTGTCGAAGATATAATGTATATGCCAATTTTTATGTTATAGATTATAAGTTATAAACCTATTATCGAATGCTCTCAAATAGTTGTTTAACATAACAGAACAAAATTGTTTATTTTATTTTTGTTATTTCGAACCTAAAGTTAATTTAACGTAGTTATGTTTTTAGGTCAAGTATTAAATGAAGTTTGATTTGCATACTATATTTTATTGTTTGCGTTTGTGCTTCTCTGCTTACACTACACACTCTACACTCTGTCTTTATAGAGAAATTTATAAATATTTAGATGATTCGATATAAAATCTGTATTTTGTACGTAATGTTTCTAATACTTTTTTCGTACATAAGCAAAATTAAAAAAATCTTCTGATCCGTGATCTTTCCATTCTATTAAACAGGAATGCCAATGGCTTGAATCTTTCTTACTTCCCTTGAATGTATCTTAATAAACAACACAAGAACTTACAACGACCGTAACAAGACTGCAATTGCAAAGCAAGTTATTATGGCCACATCAGCCGCTTTTCATCAGAAATAAGTTAAATAATATTATAGATCCAATAGGATTCTTATCGAAAAGCATAATCATATCATAATCAATACGTATAAATTAAACACGGTTTTAATGCAACTATCGGATATAATCAGTCTTGTAAATAACATAATTCAAAAACCAGTAGGTATGTTAATTAAAATCATAAAAAGATTTGTTTTATGACCATTTTAAAACTGTTTAACATAATTGCAATTTACGTCATAAAAAACGGGTAGATGTAAAGGTAGTTACAATTTCGCATGATAACTTTGTGAACTTAGCTTGCATACAGGTTAGTTTTACTAATCAATAAATTTGCTTCAAGGCCATATAATGTAGTAATATTATAAAATTTTTCGATATTCGTGCAATAAAAATACATATAGGTTGAGAGTTTACACATTTAAATTAGCTATTTAACATAAGCTTTAATGCCACTGGCATTATATTTCATATTAAATTTTTGAACATTGATCAAAACATTTTGTTCAGAGGAATTGTAGTAGTGATTAAATGTATGCTTTTATTCCAGTTGATATACTGGTCTCTATTGATGACATCTACAGACCATTGTTGGTTGATATTGTCGTTGCATCTCGCAATGTGTACGTCCAAAGTTTGGTCCCACTCGAGACATAAATAGATATCCATATGTCTGATACGTTTAGTTTGCTGAAATGAAATGAATATTATTATTTAGGTAAAAACGAAATTACTATAAGACTATGAATTTTGTTGATTAATATTTAAAAGGTGACTTTAGGTGTACCTATAACCGCCGAGAGTGTATGAGAAGATGTATGAATGTCAATGAAGCGAAAGTGGTCTGTCAGGATCGGGACAAATGGGGATTCGTGATCTCTGCCTACCCCTTTACAGGGAATCAGGCGTGATGTGTATGTATGCATGTAATATTTAAATACGATGTTGCTCGGCGTAAGTTTTCTTTTTTGACCTCTTATAAAATTGAGAGAATTCCGAATGACGTAATATTTTATTAATGGTAATTACGACTGTTAGTAAGTTAAATACTACTACCAAACAAAGAGTAAATGAGATCAGCTGACTGCTACTTACATAGTCATACTTCCACATCTGGTTGCCTTTGGCATGGTGGCACTCCTTGAAGTGCACGTGGCTGCCCAACTGGCCACTGGGCACGTCCCAGCACATCTTCTTGTTTTTAGTTCTAAGAAATGAAAAATAAGTTTGATCCTCGGGCAGACCCAAATTTAAAAGCTTGTAATTGGAAGATGTATTAATGTATTACAAAAGATTGCAAAACCTGAAGATCCATTTTCGATCTCCAGCTGAATCATTTACAATAGTTTGCTTATTATAATCGAAACACTGTCGGTAATGTTGGATGATAAGGTCATTGTGATAATAAATCTATTACTTACTCTTCAATTGCAGAGGACGGAAACAAACTACCTCGTAAGGAACAATGGCCGTGATGTGTACTTATCACTCATATTAGTTATGTAACGTTTTTACTGTAGTATAATGAAAGGTAAGCTTACGTGGCATCCTGCCTAAAAGTGAACTCGAAATACTGCTCGTGGCCCTTCGTTGCATCGGTGCATCCTTTCAAAGAGAGAACGCTCTCCGCAGTCACATCTAACGCGTCTAGACACAGCTCCGGGTTAGACAGTGGACGAATCTTCGCAACAAACACAGTCAACAGATGGATTAAATAAATACACGTAAATTATTACATGTTGCGGAAGGAACTGCATATCTGAGATATAATATCTCATCGGTCATCTTTAGTAAGACTATCTGGATTGTGATGACGTAAGTAAAAAATTGGAGGTAGAAAATATTGGTTCTATCTATGCCCCCAGCTGAGACGAAAGAATTCTAGTTAATATTCTGTTAACGTGGTAAACAAGTACGGGATTTAAAGCAATTGATGACTATCGACGCTTTTTGTGTTTTAAACATTTTATTTAATACTTACCCTGCCCTCTGCATAAGGTCTTGGCTCCACTAAAGGGAATCTTTTAACCAAATCAGGAGCTACCTGAAAATATCAATATACATAGGTATGTAGCGAACCAAAAATATTTACGATTTATCAATATACGAATCTATTGAGATCGTGTTTTTAATATTCTAAACAACACTTAAAATTAAATCTTTCAAATTTTTCTCGTAACATCTAAAACATCGTAATAACATTGCAAATAGTAGCTTAAACATTCTAGTAGCATGCAAAACGTGGATACCTTTTTGACGTATTATTATCTATAAACTACTAACAATTTCCGACGGACATCGTATTTTTACTCACCTGTTGGAGGTACCACCTGAAACTCTTGCACTGGAGCGTAGACCTCAACTCCTGTTGCTCCGTGACGTCACCTTGGTTCACCGTCGCCATCAGGGGTCGTCTCATCACCACGAACTTGATGTATTCGTCCATCCAGACGTCTGCGACGCGCTTCAAGTTCTATACAAAGAAATATCATAGCATTAATAAAGTAAGATTCAAAAGTATAGACCATAGGCATCGCCTAAGAAAACATGTAATAGTTAAATATGTGACACACTGAAAAAGAGTGAAGTCGGAAGTACATATATCCAAGCACGTATACTAAACTATATTATGAATAGCAATAAAGTGAGAACGGGCTGATATAATGGAGAAAAAGGAATCGTTTTATTTGCCTTCTGTATTGAAGCAGGTGTTACATGTTAAATACAAACAGTAGGACTTTTGATATTTGATAGAGGGAAAAACAAAATGACCCCCTTCCTTTAATATGTATCAGCATAACTAACCTTCAAGTAAAACTCATGATTCTCATCTTGAGAGAGGAAGTTTCCATTTCGGTAGACGAGACCAACCCTCGAACAAGGTACGGACATCAGAACACCGTGACACTGCCATATCTGATAAAAAAAAGATATCATTACCAGAGGTTACCTATAGCCTAACTGATAAGCTGAGAATTGTGATGGTTTTTTTTACTCTACTCATTTTAGAGTACTGACTAACTGCTTTTCTGTACGGAATATCTAAAATTTGTCCTTAGCCTCAATGGATTTCGTTTCATACAACTATTTTAAAAAATTTCCTTATCATGACATTTAACAGCCCAATTAATAATTATTATACTCATGGTTACAGAGAAAATCTTTTAACACAGGTTTCACCACCTCATAATGAATTAGAGTACGATAGTTTATTTGTGTATAGTTTATCAATTACATCTGTCAAGATGGATCATTTATAATTCATTAACACTATATAAGCACATTCAAATAGTCTTTCTTTTCCCTTTGCACGCTAACCTTAAAACTGAGTTCCAATCCTTCGCCTCCCCAAAGTCGCAACGCCGGATCATAGCCTCCAAGCTGCCAGAAAAACGCACGACTGATCGCAAACACGCCTTCAGGTAACACTGGATCACTGTGAAGAATTAAAAAAATACGTGTATTTTCGGCATAATTATGTATGTACACCGTTTTAAATTGAATGCCAGTAAAATATATCTTGTGTTCAGGTGCCTTACAATTAGAAGCTAAGGTTTGTTTGCTGGGTTTGAGTTTATTATGCATCATTCATATAAATTACACGTTTTGTATAGTAATCAATATAATTGTTTGAATGCAAACGCATCCACAGCATCGCTAAGTCTGGGTGTAAATAGAATGAACTACCATTTTTACTAGCATTAACAGCAATATGCATTCACGTCCGTTAATACCCTTTGGAATGCACAGATCCTTGGACAGAAATTATCTTCCCGCTCACTTGTAGCATAAACATCAGGGTTCTTAGGGCTTTATAAATCAATTGTCAGGCTATTAACCCTTAGCTTAACAGAGTCCATTGATCATTTGTCCCTTAGTCACATTCTACGACGTGCCAGGAAGAATATCAACCAGTTTGCATTTTATTCACGTGGCAGTTAGCACAGAATGTAATATAGTGATATAGTTATTAGTAGACGTTTGTTTGTGTACACGTGAACTCACTAGTAGGGATTAGGCAAGTGCTTCTGCTCCACAGCAGGTAAGGCCAGACGCCGTAACCCCAGCGACCAGTCGAAAGCACTCTTTGTCCCCTCGTCTTGGATTACGTACTCGAAGGTATTGTGGTCTATCACGTCCATTGCCGAGTGGGCTACGACCCTGAAGTCTGAGGCTATTGGCTCTAGAAATCAAGAAAAGAAAGGCTTTTAAGTACTTCCATAAATGTATTACTTTTTCAAATTCGATGAAGAAGCAAGATATATATTCTCGGTGACCTTTAGCGTAACTTGATGGCATAATGACAATGATATGTAAATAGAATAATTAATTGGATTAACTACCCATTACAATCGAACTCCAATTACTGAATAGTTTCACAGATAAATAACTTACGTAATAATGGAGGAAGCCAGTTGACGTTGACCTCGCAATGTGCGTCCATGAAGACCAGCACCTCACCAGAAGCCATGTCGGCTCCAAGGTTCCGCGCATAAGCCACACCCATTCGTTTTTCGATATTCCTAATCTTAACTTGAACTTGTGGAAACTCTCCCTTTGTATAAGAAGTCAACATTGCCTCAATGGATTCTGACACTGAAGACATATAATTAACATCGTGATTATGATAGGAGATTAACAGAAGGTATGTATGTAGCTGTAGATGAGGTGTAGGGGTAACGTAGCAGTCGGCGAGATAAGACGCAAGACGATCAAATAGGTTACTGAACCATTTCACTGACGTTAGAAGCACTTATAATAGCAAAGTGTCTATAAGGGCGTTCATCAATTACAATGAAGACAAAGCAGTTAGACACGATCGTGAAAAATGGTATAAATGATCTTAATCCACCCATCTTTATGAAGGGGGTGTGACGTGTACGTGTATAAATACATATATTTGTGGAACATATCACTACATCAGAGTAGGAAAACATTATGGGGAAACTTTTTTTCGAAACGGGCAATAATCAGCGTCCGTAGACGGCAACTGAAAACCACCAGCTCGCTGAGTAAGTAATAGTTAAAAAAGATAATGAAGCCCTTACATATATCATTTCCATCATTAATCACAATGATTTCTTTGAGCAATTTCGGTGGCGTTCGGTTGACTACACTGCGGAGCGTTCTCTGTAACGCGCTCCACCGCTCCGCATACACACTGATGACTATACTGACATTAGGAAGAACAGCCAGATAGTCTATTTGATTGCATTCTACGTGACGTACATCTGGCAGGGATCGGTTGGCGGATATGACGTCACTCACGGTTGGATTGTACCCTAGTTTAGACTTTATCCTTTGATCTGCACTATCTAGATTAAACACTGGCTTGCCCTGCTCGCCGGGACCTGGGAAAATAAATGAACATTGTAAAAGAAGTCCTATTAATTTTGGGATGATCAATCAATATCTCTTCGGTCACGTTAATTTCGAATCAACTCGCATATTAAGTAGGTACCCTACCTACATTTTCACTTCTAAAATAGCGCTCAACACATATAAGAGTTAATGCAAGTTAGTACCTTTCCGTAATGCCTCTTCTGCTATGAAGCTGTAGTCATGCCAATCGATCCTCTGTAATCAAATTTCACATCAAGAACCCCTCAATTACATTTTACAAATAATAGTGAGATTTTACTTTCATTTATTTTATTAGTAGGTAAGTACTTAGTGTATAAGGTTACGAGCAGATTAGTGTTTCATGAATGGTCTGATTAAAATTTATAAATAGTACAATTGGTTGAATCATCACTCGCCGTGACGCTGTGGTAGGTAGAACATTAAAAATTACCTTTGTATTTTCCACTTTAAATATTGGAATCTTAATGCCATTTCTGTACACCTCTATTATTTCTTCATTCGACCGCATCCATAACCAAATGAAGAATAAAATTAGTAGAATTAAAGTGAACATCAAATTTTCTGCTGGTGTAGATGTGCGCTGTATTTTTCGCAACTTTTTCAATAGCATCTGAAAACGTAAGGTTATTTGATTTGTTATATAAGATAAGTGAGCATAAAACTATCGGAATATAGAATAACAATAAACTTTCTGTATATAGCCTGTATGAGCAGTGCGTTCGTAAGTAGAATTAACCCATTAACCCTTACAGAGTGGGCCTCGCTCGAGTAACCTTCGTATGTAAGAATGTTTATCCACTCAAAGTCGCCTTTTGCTTGATAACCAGCATCCTACATAAATGGTGTTCTATGTCACAGTGGAAACGTTAGGTAGGTCTTACCACGGTCTTTTCGTAGCTTTAGTAGTGGAAGGTTTCGCAAATACTTTGTTGTTAATAATGAATATAGACTATATGTCATATTATTATAATGGTTAATCGATAAGCAAAAAGAGCATGTCAGGGTAATTTGAGATTTGCATGTTAATCTAAGATATTCTGATAGCGATTGGCCCTTCACATCGCAACAATTCCAGCAAATAGTCAGCAAATAAACTCGACGTACGCCGCCGTGTACAGACGCTAACTATTGCCTATCATAGTAGGTACACACTACATACATCCGCCATGAGAAGAATGTCTCCAATTTGATCTGTATAATTTCTACGCGGCCTACCCCGTTCAACTCTACCCTTCACTTTGGATTTATAGATTTTACATTACACATTTTCATTATAGTATGTAGTAATGATATTCATATCTAAACACCCTATTATCTAAGCAATGACTTCACTTTTCTAGGTAGTGCTGGGTCTTGATATTAAAATGAAAAAATGTACAGACAACGTTTGACTTCAAATTTGTGATTGAACTACATATGTACATCGATATAAATAATTGTGAATGTATGAACTAAATACCATAATTGATTATGCTGTTAACGGTGGAACACTCTTTAATTAATATCCTTAACAAGGTTTGAATTGCCAAATAAAAGGCAACGTATGGACTCGTACAGGAGGTCTATGAAGAACATATACATTTTTAATAGAAGTCATTTTTTTAAGACGGGTGTGTGCAGTTTGAATAGTATAAGTGATAAGCTTAATTTATACACACATACATGTATGTACGTAAAAAACGACAGACTTGTCAGTTACAGTTCAATGTGGTAAATAGTTCCTGCACACTCAGTAGACTTTAATTAATGTCGTGAGTATGTTCATATAAAGGTCTTAAGGGTGTATGTATTACAAGTTACGACCTATATCTGGAGACTAAACTATATCTATAAATATACTATATGATGCCATATTTGATCCTGTGTATCGGGCGAATGGTTGGTTTCGCGTTGTTGCGTAGAACTACAAGCATTTATAATAATATTTAAGAATTTTAAGACTTGCCATATTCCTCCTCCGACCTCTATGATAAAACCAGCACAATACACACAAAAATCCAATAACCACGACATACATTGTCTGCGTTGTCTCCTTACTGGATTCCGGGGGCAACAGGAAGTCCATATCAGCTTCATAAGCTTTGTAGCTATTTGATCACGTAATAAAATTGTTTTATCTTGTACAGAATATTTTATATCTTAATAACAATACAGCTAAAAAAACCTTTGAAGGTTTATTTATTATTTCTTGTATCTATGCCACAATACATTTTTCCAAAGTAGTTATTTGACACTTTTTACCCGTGGTCCCGTTGAGTCGTAATGTAAAAGGCGCATATTGGAAGGATTTCGGTAACATACATAATTACTATATGGGCTATAACCCTTTCGGGGTGGATAAAACTTCGGAAAAACCTATCGCCTCATTCCTATTAAAAGAGATTCGAAGACCTTAATTGGTATAGAGGATATTATCACGTTTACCCATAAGCTAGGATATTACGAGCAAAGTTGCATTCTTTTCTCGGTAAAACTAACATGGGACGTTTGAATTGAATATTAATTTTAATATTTGCTCAGTTGCTTTCAAGTTCTTTTTATCATTCTGTAACAAGCTGTAGTTCATTATTATAGAACCATTAGATTTCATTAATATAAGCTATAGCAGGGCAGTTTTTCTGTTGGTATCGATATTATAGGTTCATCATGCAACAGTGTATGTAGTACCTAATCCACTTGTGAGATTCTGATTGGCTACCATTATGTTCATCCATTTGTCATTGTCAAAGTAAAATCGAATTGTAAATAAAAAAACTCTTCACATTTCTTCGTCGGCGAAAACACATTATTTCTTATCATTTTGTCCTAATTCTTCCTGAAATTCGTAATAATCAGCGATATTCTACTATAAAGGTAACAGAAGTATATAATTAGTACATATTTATATTTGAGAATGGGCCAGTTGTATTATTGATAATATCCGGTGTTTGAAACCAATATTGGGTTATGTCCATTAACAATATTGTAATATCCTCAGTTTAATTAAATTACCTCTTTTGCGTTGCTGTCAAGCCTCATGGTGCGTGTGTTAACTATGTTCGTGTTTTAAAACTAGTACATTTTATTTTCAATATTGTTCCAGATGTTTACCAAAAATTGGAGAGTTTTTACTCTCGGTATTTTGCTGCTGGCAGCAGTTATGACCAAAGCAGAAGTAGAAGACGACGACGAAGAAGCTACCGTAGAGGTATCATTTTAGTAGTTGTACCATAATTTTTATAAAGATAGATGGCTTTACACTGTAACTAACTAAAATATTCTTATCAGATTTGATAATGATTGGTTATTACCCTGATTTATTCTCATTTATCAACATTAAAAACACCAGTTTCGCCTAAGTATCTTAAAGTTTCTGATTAAGCAGAATAATAATATAATATGTATAATGAAAATAAATTATATATATATATTTTTTCCTTAAGAGTGTCAAGAATATTAAGACTAAAATCCAACGCATTAAAGAACCCTAATTCTATCATACTTAGACGTTTACCATGTATGTTTCCTAGACTGAAGAAGATGCGAGCTACCAAACTCCCAAAGTAGATCCCAAGAAAGTGTACCTGGCAGAACACTTTGATGACCCAGCAGTGCTGAAGAAGAAATGGGTAACATCTGAAGCCAAAAAGGAGGGGGTTGATGACAACATTGCCAAATACGATGGACAGTGGATGGTAAGATATAAAAATGGTGTACCGTACTATAATATACATTTTAGTCAAGAATAGTAACAAAATGAAACTCCACATTATATTTCTGATACTTTATTTATGTTAATCTAATAGAAAAGAGGTTTATATCTGCATAATGGTTAAAAAAATTAGTAAAACATTGCCTAAATTTAACACTTAAATATTAAGGACAACTCTATTTGGGGCATGAATAATATCTAAGTCACTATTACACATAATGAATAAGGAAAATGGGTCACTTGTGACTACACTTGAACTATTAGACAGTGACACCTAACTCCTAGACAATTAATAACAGTGACGCATGTGGTAAAAATAATCCATTTATATTTCAGATTCGTCAACCCAACAGGAAGATATTGAAGGATGATCTAGGACTTGTGTTGACGTCAGAGGCCAAACATGCAGCCATATCCGCCCTCTTAGACAGGCCATTTGTGTTCAAAGACAAGCCTCTCATTGTGCAGTATGAGGTCACAATGCAGGTAAGGTTCAGTTTCAGGTTAATGAAAAACAGATAAATTTTAATTAATATATTGACCAAAATCCAAGCTTAGAATGTACATGTGTTTTAAGTTGTAGTTATTAATGCTTTGAAAGATTTTAAGTTTGGCATATTCTTTGTGTATGTAAGTTTGGCATATTCTTTGTGTATGCAAGGTAAGGTCAACACTGATAAAATTGTTCATGAAAATAGGTTTGAAAATAACTCGCACATTTATTCTCCGGGATGATGACCTAAGTCGTCCAACACAAAGTTGGAGGATTGCCAATTGTAAATTTTTGTGTATTCATTGAAACAATTTTGTGTGAAAGTTCAATGAATGGATTGGCTCTTTGTGTCGTATTTTAGTACATGTAATAGGTTAATGAACATTACTCTTTTTTTGTTTGATGAAACTATGCTAGCCAGTGTGAGACAAAAGAACACAGCCAAAATCCTTAATTTCGTAACTACATTGTATGTTATAGTTTTAAGAGATTCACGATTTATACTCATGATTAATAACTAACAGGACTTATCGCATAAGTTTTTATATAATAAAGTTACCTTTATTAACCAGACGTTAATAAAGTAAAATAAAGCTTAATAAAGGTAACTTTATTATATAAAAACTTACGCGATATGTCCCGTTAGTTATAATCATACATAGTATGTGTTTGCATTTAACAAAATTACTAAGTTCGTAATCTCAGGTCTAGTTTGGTTACTTACAATATGATATCTTACACAGGAACCTTTGACATGCGGTGGTGCATACATCAAGTTACTATCTAAAGGCACTGATACTAAGGCAGACCTCCGTAAGTTTTATGACCAGACTGCTTACACTATCATGTTTGGGCCTGACAAGTGTGGTAACGACAACAAGCTGCACTTCATCTTCCGTCACAAGAATCCCAAGAATGGCACGATTGAGGAGAAACACAGCAAGAAGCCAAGGTATGTATCTCTGCTATACTATAGGCCAGGGGTGTCCAAACTAGATGGGACCCAGGGCCAATAAAAAAGACTAAATACATTGGTGGGCCGCAAAATATGACAAAACGGTAATAAGACCAATCCAACTACTTGGATTAGTACGGGCCAAGAGCAATCCCATTCTAAAAAAAAAAAAAAGGTCAATTAAAATAAAGTATTATTATATGCAGTGGGTACAGATCTCTTTGTAGTCGGTGTAACCGAATCGAACTTTTTTTTTAAGTCGGTTAAAAAGGTTCAATGGGCCGCAGTAATCAAAACAGCGGGCCGCATGCGGCCCGCGGGCAGTGGTTTGGACAGCCCTGCTATAGGCAAACAATATACTGTAAATATATTTTGGGGTGGTCAGATTCAGAGTCGGAACATAGCCACATTCACATTTAGCAGAATGATTGGAATTGTGATTTTGAATATTGATGATGGATTTTTAGCCAACTAAATAGAGACAGACTTTCCCTTCCCTTCCTTTCTGTAAAATGAGATCTTTACTTATTTCTTATTATTTATCTAATTCCAAGGTTTTATCTAATTATGACTATGGATGTCGTAAGATGCATACATTGCTGCTTTAAAACTAAACTGAAGAAACGCGAAAAACATTTTATCTCAAAAAGATTAAATAATAAGTACATAAAACATATTAAGTTAATAAAAAGATGAAAAATGTATATATATATTTAATCATTTTTTTTAATTATATGCAATTTAATGTCAAAAATATATCAACTATATTATAAAACCACGTTTTTTGCAAAATAGTGTTTTTTGAGTTTCTTCAGTTTAGTTTTAAAGCAGCGACATATCAGTTAGTATATACAATTAGACTTAATACAAGCAATACTCTGTCACTTTACAGCGAACGTCTCGAAGACATTTACAAAGACAAGGAGCCCCATTTGTACACTCTGATAGTGCGGCCAGACAACACGTTCAGTGTCCTCGTTGACCACAAAGAGGTGAACAAGGGCTCTCTGCTGGAAGACTTCACTCCAGCTGTCAACCCTCCTGAGGAGATCGATGACCCTAACGACAGGAAACCTGAGGACTGGGATGAAAGGGAGAAGGTGATACTTTATTTCTATTATTTATTTGTATTCATTTCGGGACTTAATGAACTTTTGATTATACTGTATTCGTGTTAAGTAAATAGTGACGTCATGATATACAGAGGTTAAACTGACCAATGAGACGTGAGTAAATGAGTGAAAAAGTCACATTGACCAATCGCAGACAACCGTTGTCACGTCTCATTGGAGTATCACGCGTCTTAGTGGAGACATGATGACGTCACTATTTTCTTACTGCGAATATACTATAATAACAAACGGTACTCATCGCGTAAGTTTTTATATAATAAAGTTACCTTTATGTTTGTTACTAATCATGAGTGTAAATCGCTCATTTTAAACTATGATAGAACTTTGTAGACATACATACCGTCTCTTCATTTATATAGTATTACTTTGGATTACAGTTCCAATTGTCATGTGGTGTGGTATTGATTAACAGTCCTTTGTACTGGGACTCTTTACTTCTCAGTAAGGCGATCATTTTAATAAATTGACAGAGCAGTCCAAATATATATGTATAAAAATATGTAAGCAAATGTACTTTCACCTTATTTTACTAGTTATAGGTACTTATCGTACATATTTTATAAAAACAAAATTATTACCTTCGTTACCGATGTTTCATTAAAATTTACCGGATTGTGCTTTCACTACCATTAACCCTGACATACGTTACTTTCATCGCTGCAGCATTTGTAAAGATAGTATAGCGTGCTTTTAAACGTATTATGTTTTTGAAACTGTATGTCATTTACTTCAGATTGTAGACCCCACCGCAACGAAGCCCGAAGACTGGGACGAGGAGGCTCCTGACCCAGATCGAGGACCCCAACGCCGTGAAGCCAGACGGCTGGCCTGGACGATGAACCGGAGATGATTCCAGGTACTTAACATTGGGGAAGTTAATTGCCTGTTAAGGGCATTTGAGCTGTCACAGTTTTAGTCCTGTAATAGCATGAAACGTAAATAGAGTGACGTCATAAGACTGAAATTGATCATTGATGCGTTTATGTAATATATACATACTCATCAGCGGATTATACATCACGTCTATAGAAGTGAAGTAGAGATAGCTGGTTTCGGTTTTCCTGATCATGGCTTACCTCTTTAAATTTATTGATACTGCACCTTATACCCACTCAGCGTATGTTCAACCTTTTTAGAATGTAGCTTATTTGCTCGTCATACTTATTGTTAGAGCGACCTCTACACCTCACATATTACTCTTCATTAAACTACAGCTTGGCAAAAACGTCTAGAAACGTAAACTTTTATTTGTGATCTTGCAACCTTAAAAAATAAAAAATAATTATGTAAACAAAGTGATGTCAAATTTCCAAATATTTGTTTCAATTAAACTCATAACATAAAACGGTTATTTAAATACGTAGAAAGTTAATTAAAATGAATAAGACTATCCGAAGTGATGTCAGGAGTGTGATTTACAAAGTTTATAATAAATGTCTGGCGGAAAAAAAGGACAAATCTATTCTTTCGGATAGTGGACGATGTTTATCAAAAGAACTGCTAAAATGACCGGTATCTGAACGTTTATTTTGTTGTATATAGTTGGTAAATGCATTACTTGATGAACTACAAACCATTGTGAATTGCTTGCATACGAGATAGTGTAATATTATACAATAAACTTCGAACACGAGGGTTATGTTTACATCTTTGTTCAGTACTGTGGCGCGCATTAATGAAGTTTGATACTTTTGAGTATTTTTAATTATTTTAGTATTTTTAGTATACATTAAACACTAAATATAAAATAACACTAAATATAAAAAATATAAATTAAAATGTCGGACACGCCTTAGCTGAAATGTGTTTTTTTTGTCTCCCTTTTAAGTCCTATGAATTATGATGATTATGACGACTAGGTTCAGGAAAAAGCACATATTCACATTTTTGGATGAAAAAGCTTCAAATGAACAGGCTTAAAGGATAAACGGTCATGAATGCCCATAATGTTACACAAATAATTCTTCTATGTACTAAGTACGCAAGACTAGGTTGTCCACTTTAAGGGTTGCCAAGAAAAAACTTAGTGGCGCCCCCATTATTTTCTACTCTTTTTTGCCAAGCTGTACTAATCATGTATATCATTGATCCCACCTAATATTATGTATAAATAACTATTATATATGTTCATTTCAATGTCTTATATTTTATGTTGATGTTAAAACTGAAGCAACTCGTACGAAATGTTATTTAGATTCAAGTCTAGTACTTAGAATAGAATAGAAAAAAAAATTATTCACAAAAAACAGCACAGGTACAAAAACATTTACAATTACATTTATTACAATTAACAAGACAAGGATACTGCACTGTCACTGAAAGGGCCCAGACAAAGGCATATGTTGCAGGCCAAAGCCCACAACGCCAATCCTCCGCCTGAGCCGCAATCCTTCCATATGTTAAATTCATCCGAATAATGACGATGCGTAATATTTCAGACCCGGACGCGAAGAAGCCGTCGGACTGGGACGAGGAGATGGACGGCGAGTGGGAGCCCCCGCTCATCGACAACCCCGCCTGCAGCAGCGCCCCCGGCTGCGGCCTCTGGAGGGTGCCGCTCATACCCAACCCCAACTACAAGGTACGCTAGGCACCTGATTAACCACTACATATAGTATGTTCGTATTAAGAAAATGGATACAGAGAGCCCAAGATCGACAGAGTTTGGCGTTTGCTAAAGGAGGCCTACGCCCAAAAAAGGGGTTGAAAAAGGCTAGAGAGAGAGAGTATTAAGAAAATAGTGACGTCATCATGTTCCCACGATTTGACCAATGAGACGTGACAACAGTTGTCTGCAATTCGTCCATGTGACTTGTAAACATGTGACATGTGACTAACCCAACCCCGCTTACAAGGTACTATCGGCACCTGATTCATTACATACATAGTATAAAACAAAGGCGCTTTAAACAGCAATTAAACTAAATCTTTCAAAATTTTCCGTAACATCTAAAACACCGCAATAACATTGCAATAGCTCCAATTAGTAGCTTAAACATTCTAGTACCATGCAAAACGTGGATAACTTTTTGACGTATTATCACTACATAGTATAAAACAAAGTCGCTTTCTCTGTCCCTGTCCCTTTGTATGCTTAAATCTTTGAAACTACACAACGGATTTTGATGCGGTTTTTTTTAATAGAATAGAGTGTTTTATATGTATAACTTTAACCACGAGTATGTATTAGTCTCAATGAATAGAAAGGGATTTGTCAGGATTGATACAGATGGGGATCCGAGATATTTGACTACCTCTATAGGGAGACGGGAGTGATGTGTGTGTAGTTTTACAGTTATTGATTGATACTTATTCGAGTGACGACTATGAAATAAGAATTCTACACTAAAATTTGGCTACCATCGGACAGTCAGTATACATTTTGTCTTGAATAAATTTTTCATTTCATTTTCATTTTGTGTACAGAAGTTACGATATCATTTATAGAAATATAAATAGTGCTATTGCTATTTTTATTGGAATCTTGTGTTTCTGCTACACATACCTGCTTTTATCAATTTCAAATGCGTGATAGTCAATAAGACTATTAATAAATCCTTTCCACTTTCCTTATATTGCCACCTTATTGCGATCGGCAGGGCATCTGGCGCGCGCCTCTCATCACGAATCCCAACTACAAGGGCAAGTGGGCGCCCCGCAAGATCCCCAACCCGCACTACTTCAAGGACGACCATCCCTTCAAGATGACCCCCTATCGTAAGTACTATCACCTATTATTTAATTATTTACTCGAACAGGCGCTGACTCATCAATCGTGAGGATGGTTTTAGGCTTTCAGAAACATGGGAACCGGTAATCAATGGGATTATATTCACGTGGCGTAACTGCGGATGTGTCCTCGGATAGTGTGAGTGTAGTGTGTCGTGCTATGAATTAACAAAAATTGTGAGGGTAGACAGACATTAGCTGAGACTAGAGGTAGAGATCCCGCCACATAAGGTGGCAGTTGGAGGCGTCGCCAACAGTCGCGTAATTCAGTGTTACCAGTAAACACGCCAAAACTAGCACTCACTGTGCATACGGCTCGATACATTATAGGTTTCATTTGTAAACGGTCTTTGGTTGCAGAGCTATAAACTCAAATAAAACAAATTAATATATCAAAGTCAAAATATGTTTATTAAACTATTTCAAACATGATTAATAATGAACGGGACCTTATCCCTTCTTATTATATATTACATATATTATGTGTTCCTTCACTCTGTCCGCAATAGACCGATTAGTGTGTCCGACGTAGGATTTCCCACAGCTGCAATCAATCTTATACACACCCTTATATCTTATATCATGAGTATAAATCGCGAATCTCTTAAAACTATTATTTCAAACATGGCACTGAGCATTGTCTTTACATATTTTTTACCGAGGTTAGATCAGCGGAGACCCTAGCTTGGAGAAGAACTAACAAGAAACTCCGGAAATCAATTTATTATAATCACCCTTAACAAACATAAAAATTACAAAGAGTGGGCACAAAAACACAACGCTGGTAATACTAAATTTACCTTTCATACAAAATAACACGCAATTGCGGAAACGTCAAATTTAGTTCCGAGTTTGGCTACTGCCAGCTTATGTGGCGGGATCTTTAGTCTTCCCGCGACCACGGCCTATGCAACTGGGTCGAAACGTCGGGCAAAATAAAGGTAATCAGATGTTCTTTATTAATTTATCGTGATATGACCCGGTTTCTCATAGTAAATACAAAGGCGTTGTATTAAATTGATACTGGAAATACTAATAACCACCGGTTACTACGGAGTTGTGTGAAATTAAGAAAGCTATAGTGGTTTGCCAGGATCGAGAAAAATTGATTACTGACATCTACCTATTATTTTATAAAGAAACTGGCGTGGGGTGTATGTAAGTAAGTATGTAAGTGGGTTTGCAGAATCTCTGTAGCTCAAAGTGTAACGTGTATTTATGTAGGTATTCAGTTCATACGTATTGTAACTTATATCGTCAATGTCCAAAGATGAATAAATACGTTTCATTCTTTACACATCTTGCCTTCAACTAAATTCATGGCGCTTTCATCATATCCATGATTAATTATGAGTATAAATCATGAGTATAAATCGTGAATTTCCTAAAACTATAATTTCATGATATCTTTTGTAATTAGCACGCGATTGGCTTCGAGCTGTGGTCGATGACGCCGGAGCTGCTGTTCGACAACATCATAATCGCGGACGACATGGCTATCATCGAGGACTGGGCGCAGCAGACCTTCGCGCGCTCAGCGGGCCAAGCTTACTAAGGACTCGGTGAGACATCCACCAATATAGTATAACTAAGTTGACGACCTCCGTGGCGCGATCGGTTAGACACCTGAACGCTAATCGTGAGGTCCCGGGTTCGATTCCCGGTAGAGGCAGAGTTAAGAACTTCGCTTTTCTACTGCTTTCCAGTCTGGTCGTTGATTATATATGCTATATATGTATTTATCTATATATAATATGTATACATTTCTTAAAATATACGTTGACTAGTACCCTTAGCACAAGTCTTAAATGTACTTACCAAGGGGCTAGTTCAATTGGTGTAATAATGTCCAAATATTATAATATAAAAAAAAAATTAAGTTATAAAAGGAAACGGGACTTATTCGCGTTATTTTTTTATAAAACAAAATATTACCTTTGCTACCCGTTTTCGAAATAACCATGAAAAATTACGTTTCACGGACCTTATAACATGACGCTGTTACTATTTATTTTATTTTATTCAGTGTGTTTTAGTAACAACCGAATTCACACTAGATGATCGAAATAAATCTGTGTAACATGTAGCGTGAAGAACAAGAGAGCATACATGAGAAGATTAATATATGAAACTGAGACTAAATTTTAACGAAGTTTAATGGTCAGGCAGATACTACCGATCGCAACCTTTTAGTTAGACCCTAACCCATTGAGAACCATTAGAAAAAAGCCGCGAATAATACCTTATGTGTATTAAAAGGCATTTCGCTTGATGTATTTATATCTAGCGGTGCCCTCGGAGCTAGAGCGAGGAAAGTGAGGAGAGCGGTCAGCTTGTCAATGTACCTATCAAATATAATAAAGTGGTCCAATGTACCTCCGTTGTATCCACAGAAATGACCTCTGAATTCGATTTCCATCCAGCGGGGGCCCTCCGTCGTTATCAGGCCGAGATACCTAAAAGTAGTGTCAAACGAAACTTGGCCTCAATGTACCCTTCCTATTCATTAATTTGTTCTCTGAAATTTTTTGATGGTATACCAGAAATTAAGTTTCAAAGTTTTGTCTAGCCAGCCGGGGCCTTTTGTTATTTGAATTAACACCGTGCGGAAAAATGCAGACCATTCTTATGTTTTCCCAATGTCCCTCACAATTATTCACTATTTACCAAATTTTTTGTGGTTTTTCTGCCTTAACAAAAAAAACAAACTTTTCATACAAATAGTCTGTTTCATAATTAATTTTGTTTGAAAAGTACAATTATCTAAATACGGATTTCGAAGTAGTAAAAGTTGTGCATATTTTTGAGGTAGAAGTCTACCTCAAAAATCCTCTTAGAGTTTAAAAAGTTTAAAAAAAGTTTATTTCACAAAAATCTTAAACTAGTTACAAAAATGGGCAGTGCTCTCCTAAACTAGTCTGTTGACTGTATCTCGGGAGAGACACTCTTCCCTTAGAGTTCTCAATCGAGTTTAATTTGTAGAGGTTACAATGAAAATGCCAAATATAGTCAATAAATTGCAAGCACATAAAATTTTTTACAATATTATTAATTCTAATTACAAGAAAATTACACACTTATGGCCTAGATAACTATAAATAACATAAATATATTTTGTGTAGTGTGATCCCCTTTTGTGAGTAAGTGAATTATGATTGTGTGTATGTTGAAGGGGATGAGTAGATGAGTGTGAGCTAGAAAATATAATGATCGAAAGCACTTTATAATAGGTAAGTACATACATATATGTAATACTTAAACTCGTAAATAGATTTAATACATAAAACATTATTAGCTAATATACATAGGAGTAAGTACCTAGTAAAATACGATATGACGAGTCTATGTGGTAATTACAGTAAAGTAGCTTGTTTGTTTATAAGGAATTGATAACGTTATGATTATGAGAAAAAGGATATTTAAAGTTCAAATTGGTTTTTTACTAAAACATATCTCTGTAGGGTTGCCAAATAGTTTTTCTGTATCCTCGTAAGAAAGTTCTTTCAGGTGTTGAGTGATCTTACGTTTACATTCAAACATGGTTAAATGAGATAGTTCAATTGAATTATTAATATATATTATACAGGTGAGGCCCTGTGAATTCAAAGAAGTGACGTGCTAGTGATGTACGTGTAGCCTTTGGAACTGCCACATATTTGAACCTACACCTTCTTTTTACTTTTTGCTGGTTATCAACATACGGTATAAGTTTGTGCTGTTGAGAACGACGTCTTTTATATATAACTGACGAACTGTGTGTACTTCACAAAGAAACGATATAGGTCAATCGAAGAAATAGTAAAAGGGCTTAAATATGCACAGTTTTAGCAAACCTCTCTGTGCAATCTCCAGAGCTTTAATTGTTGTTTTATGTGTTCCGCCCCAAGACGAAAATGCAATAAGTAAGAACTGATTGAGCTAACGACAAATAAATTAGTCTTAGTTGTTTGCCATCCAGTATGTGCCTTATGTTTCTAAAGAGATGCATGAGCTTCCGGATTCGTCCACACAAACACCTTGAATGTGTGATTTGAAGTTAAGGTTATTATCAAGAGTTACACCGAGGTATTTAATAGAAGAGACTTTTTCTAATGGATTGCAAGTGCAGTCATCTTTTAATGGCAAATTACAATTATGAACAATCAAATTTCTATTAATTGCGGATTTGAAGTTGCGTATTGAAAAGCACATATATTTGGTTTTCTCAGTGTTCAGTGTTAACAAGTTATCCTGAAACCATTGAGTAACCATTGATAGACCGGTTTGAGCGTTAATATAGCATTCGTCCCATGTGTTACCATAAAAAAGTAAGGCAGTATCGTCAGCATATGCAAATATGTTACCATTTATCTGTAAATCAAGGACATCATTAATGAATACCAGGAACAGCGAGGGGCCCCAAAATGCTGCCTTGAGGGACGCCGATGGTAACAGGGAGCTCATTACTGATTACAGATCCTACCTTAAACTCGTTGTGTCCTTCCAGACAAATAATTGCACAAAATAGGACAGTTTCTAACACCAAATCGTTCCAATTTATTAATGAGAATGTTGATTGGGACCGTATCAAATGCCTTTGCTAAGTCGATGAATACTCCAATACATTTTTTTACCTTTATCAAGATTATTTGAAATACTGTTAACAAGTTTTAGAACAGCGTTATCAGTAGATTTACCAACACGAAAGCCAAATTGATTATCACTCAATAGATTATTACTCTCAAAAAAATTTGTAAGTCTTTTAGACAATAGTTTTTCTAGTATTTTTGATATAGAAGGTAATATGGAGATTGGTCTCGAAATTGGAGATACGGTCCCTCTCACCACTTTTGTAAACTGGACAAACGACTGATTTTTTTAGCGCTTTAGGAAACACACACCTGTTTAAAACAGGCATTAAATACCTTTGTGAGAACAGGAACAAGAGTGGTAGAGTTAATTTTTAAAATCTTATTGTCGATGTTATCTATACCTCTTGTACAACTATTTTTCAGGCTTTGTGATTATCCCACCTACTTCCTTTTCAGTAGTGTCAAAAAGTACAAATGAGTTACAAGTTTGCACTGGTAGCTTGCACGTAGTTTTATTGCCAGATTTTTTAATTGTGGATTTCATTAGAAAGCGTGTGACCCTATCTCAACAAAGTATTTATTGATAGAATTGATTGTCTCAATGGGATCGTCAGAACCTGTGAGTAGGTCAGAGTTTGAGTAGATTTGTTATTTTCGAATATCCTTTTACAATTTTCCATAATTTTTTACTATCATTGCCTGCATTTTCGACTAATTCCTTCTCATATTTAGTTTTCATTGTTTCAGTAGCTTACAACAGAAATTACGGTAGCGACTATATGTTGGTCTTAGCAACGATATTGTTTGGGTCTTCCTAAACTTGGTGTGTAATTTATCTTTATTGCGTATGCAGCGTAGAAGTCCAGGAGTGATCCAGGGCTTAATTATTCGTTTACGTCTTGGTAACAATACTTCAGATGTGTTACAATCGATTGTGCTCTTAATCGCAAAAAATTATCTCGTCGATTGAGTCATCAGGATTGAGGTATATCAACAAATGAGTTTAAATCAATGTTCATAAGATCATTTTGAACTTTATCATAGTTGGTTTTGTATAAAGTACGTTTCGCGGGGATTCGGCCAACTGTAATGTTTAGTCCAAGAAGTACAGTACTATGATCTGTTATCGATGAGTGACAAACCGCGATTCTGCTTCAAACTTTGACTTGATTAGCACATGATCTAAGCATGTCCCACTTTCAAGTCTAGTTATCAAAGAATGAGCATTCAAGAGTCATTGAGATGCCGCTAATTCAGATAAGAATCTGCTGATACATCAACTTATTTTTTGAGATAGAGATAAGTTATATCCCCCATTATAATCACATTTTTATAATTTGTCAAGGAACTTAAAACATTATCTAAATAACTTAAGAATACATCTAAGTTTTTATAGGATGGAGAACGATAGATAGCAACAAAAGCCATGGTTTTACCAATTTTGATCACTAAGCAGTTGGCTTCCATAAATTCTGGCTCAAACACAAGAATTCCATTTAAATCTGAGCGAACGTATACGAAACACCATCATTTTGAAGATAATTGTTGCAAGTGTAATAGCTATCATAGTTACAAATTTGAGGTATATGGTCGTTAGTTATTAATAGCCAGCATTCAGAGAGGATAATAATGTCATGATCAATGCCTAACCTTTCCAGAAAAATTTCAAGTTCTGAAAGATTTCGATGTATGCTACGAATGTTTTGACTAAGATTGGACATATGTGGTTTGAATCTAGATCGACAATCATAAATATCACAACTAAAAGAATTCGCTGTTGAAAAACTATCAACTTCATTTATTATTTCATAATGGGTATCGAATGTTAAAGAAATTTTTAGTCATAAGCAAACAATTAATAAAGTATGGCATTGAAATTTTTCATGTTAGAGTCATGATAGAAATAAAGATAGGTTCCCATATTGAACCAGTATTATTCATCACAGACCAGTGACAAGTTAACTGATCAGTGTAGAGAAGGCGAAATAAATAAACACTATTGTTTGGCAGCATTGGAGGTCGAAGGGATAATGGAAATCCATCCGTGGATGGAATGTTACTTTGTGTACAAAATGTATATAGTAGTGTAATTATGAATAAAATAAAGTGTTGTACAGTGTTAATAAGAAGAGTAGGTAAGTTCTGTAATAATTGTGTGAAAGTAGAGTAATATGATAAGTACAATCAATAAAATAGGTAAAAAATAATCTAAACTAGATTCAGAAACATGAGACAATAAGAACAAAGCAAAGGCAAATCGCTATTTGACAGATAGAAAATAGTCACAGGTTGTTTAACTGGTGCTCACTTTGAACGACAATATAGGGACT
>JAMBLF010001819.1:0-34887 GCA_030578115.1 Leucoptera coffeella
GAACATTGTTGACAGGTTGCTAGGCAACGCCCAATAGATTCCATATACCCCTAGTCCCTTAGTCGCCTCCTACGACATGCCGAAGAACGGCAGCTAGTTAGCATTATTTTTATGTTCCAGACTAGCACAGGGCATATATTCACGCCTCTACGTTCCCAACGAGATGTATAGGCGAGACTTTCGATCGCCTTTTGGAACGATCCTGACAAATTTCTCTGTTTTCACTCACACCCATTAACCTTCTCATACATGCTCTTCTGTAATAAGTTATAGTATTTAAGAGTCATATTAAATGATAAGTACATAAGGGGTCTGGGATCTATCTCCGTAATTGCAGTTAGTGATTATGTGAACGCCTCGAACCCACATGTTGACCAGATAATCAGTACTCAATGTGACAGGTGGTAAGCCATGACGCCATTTAAAAGCACAGACTATTACCTGTTTGGGGAACAGGTAGGTTTTCTCACGATGTTTTCCCTCACCGTAGAATTCGATGCATTGCACAAATGAATTTTTATTACAAAATTGTACATAGAAATTCATTAAACTTCATACCCATTGGCACATGCTCCGTAATTTGAACCTTATACCCACTGATATAGAGTCAAGCCTCAAACAACTGAGCTACGCCGAATTTACTGAGCTAAAACGAAGGTTTTTTTACTTTTATGGGCAGATATTCCCACAGTTTATGTTTAGAAGAGTGTAATTTACAAGAAATCTTATCGCATATAACCTGACCCAAACTTTAACACACAATCTCTTACCGTAGTCAGCATACATTTCCGCCGAGGGTGACCAGTGTAGCTTGTTCAACGTTTCTTCGTCCCCTAACTGATCACGGAGAAGTTCGTATCTGTAAATTTCAATACATAGTATAAAACAAAGTCGCTTTCTCTGTCCCTATGTCCCTTTGTATGCTTAAATCTTTGAAACTACGCAATGGATTTTGATGCGGTCTTTTTAATAGATAGAGTGATTCAAGAGGAAGGTTTATATGTATAATAACATCCATTAAATAGTGGAGTAGGCTATATATTTTATACCCGTGCGAAGCCGGAGTGGGTCGCTATTTCTGTATAAAGCTGAAGAGTTTGTTTGTTTGATCGCGCTAATCTCAGGAACTACTAGTTTGAATTCAAAATTCTTTTTGTGTTAGATAGACCATTTATTGAGGAAGGTTTTAGGCTATATAACATCACCCTGCTACTAATAGGAGCGAAGTATGTGATATAAAAATCAACTTATAATTAGAGTGCCATCTATGTTTCATGTAATGAAAAATTCTGAAAAAATAAAAATGTGGCAAATTATTTGATATTCCTTGTATGTACTATTCAGAATTTTGATTTTTACTTGGATGTTTTCTTGTTGATGAATATTTGTTTTGTTGGGTTTTGAAAGATGTTTATTTTGATGAGAACTTATGAATGAAATAATGTAGGGTGTTCATGTATTCTGAATTGGCTCCCAAACTTTGAGGAGGCTTTCCTCAATATTTTTGTACTGGAGGGTACTAAAATAATCATCAATAATCATGTCAAACCGCATATTTTTTTACCATAGAATCTAACTTTAAGGCTCATTTCAGAGCTATGCGCACGGTCCGCGCCTGACCATCCCCCGCTTGTATCATTCAGTGCTTTGCGGATCACTAAACTGGCCAGACCAGTACAGTCGTAGAAACAAAGTAGTGATGTAGGCGAAATGGACGCGTCCGTCAGCGGACGGTCCGCGTCCGCAGTGCGGAGCGAAATGCGCGTGCGGACGGTCGGTCGTGCACTGTAAGGATTATGAATTTGCATATATTTGACAAGCGCGACGGACGTCCGCGCGGACCGTCCGCATAGCTCTGAAATGGGCCTAAAGTATTGTCAGTGATGAAAATTTCACCCTGTATATGTATGTATGTAAGAAGCGACCAAGGCACTAACTTCTCGCAATCCCGGTGCAGGGCCTGTGCTATGGTGACCATGGCGTCAGCACCAGCGTACATCCAGCAGCGGAGATCCACGTGTCTCTCTGATTCAGTGGGGTGGGAAGCCCTGAAAAGAATTCACATCACTACATAGTATAAAACAAAGTCGCTTTCTCTGTCCCTATGTCCCTTTGTATGCTTAAATCTTTGAAAGTACGCGACGGATTTTTATGCGGCTTTTTTTAATAGATAGAGTGATTCAAGAGGAAGGTTTATGTGTATAATAACGTCCATTAAATAGTGGAGTAGGCTATATATTTATACCCGTGCGAAGCCGGAGCGGGTCGCTAGTTTATTTACATACATATTTTAAATCGATATTAAAGATAGATTATATCTTGATATATCTATAGATGGATTATATATAGATATATTGAAAGCTGTAGCCCAGTGGGTAAAACCTCTGATCTCTGATGAGAAAAGTCCTAGGTTCGAATCCCGGATCATTAAAAATTTCATTCATGGTACTAATGAATGAAATTTTAATATTTGTTTTTCATTTATGTACATCGTTTTAGTGAAGCGTATGTTTTACGACAATAAGTAAAGTGTTTGAAAAAAACAAATATGTACATTCATGACCTAACCCTTGCCGGGTAGTCAGAGGTTCGGATTTCCTCAATGTAATTGGTGAAGGAAACCTACTTATTCTTCGAAAAGGTAAAATATAGTGCTTATAAATGGCGACATGGCTTACCACCTGTCACATAGAGTACTGACTATCTGGTTAACACGGGGGTTCGAGGTGGCCATAGAATTACTACCTTCGCAATTGCGGATATGGATATCTGAACCTCTGACTACCCCGCAAGGGTTAGATCATGAACACATTCGTCTGTTTATTCACGACCATCATCCCTTACAGGAGTTCCAGGGTAACAAAACATTAGAAACCCACCTGGGATAGTCATCGAGTCCAGAAGTAAGAGTTTTGGGGTTGAGCTGCAAGCCATCGTCTACTCGGCCCCGCCACCTGTAGGACGTGGGTTCGGTTCCCTTCTGGGTGTTTTGGAACCATTGGTACCAAGCCTGCGGAGAGGAGATAGAGTTTAGATGATATTATTTATGTTGAGGTACATACATTAGCTGAGACGGCAGTCTTCCCGCGACCACGGCCTATGCAACTGGGTCGAAACGTCGCGTTGGGTGCAATAAAGGTATCTTTATTAATTTATCGTGATAAGACCCAGTCTGATATAGTAAATAAAATTATTTATGTTATTGGGAAGTGTAAAATTAAATATTAAACAGTACTGTACCGTTATTCGAAGCCTAAAATAATAATATGGAGAGTAGCATTTCCTGTTTCCGAACAAATACCTGTCAAATTACGTCACATCCGTCCACTTTACGCCCCTCCCGTACCCCCTCCAGTTCCCACTACCACCAGAGTAGTCAATTTTTATTCCATCTTCATTGGCATCAAGTTTCCCGAAGAGATCGGTCGCTTACGGAAAACCCGTAAAAGTTGACTGATTAAATCAACCTGTCGTGTCGTGTTATTCAGGCATATCTTTGAATTCACTATTCGAGTAAGTCAGTGTCTCTTGGGTAAGTCAAATAATCGTTTATTTTATCAGAACTTAATTGAATTCTGGAAGTTATTTTAATATAATTTTAATGAAGGTGGTTTTTAAAAAAATATCAACCACAGTTTTATTTCAATTTGTTGCTTGTACAGTGATTGTGCCTGGTTATCTATTTAAATACGACGTTATTTCAAGTGTTCGAGAATTTAACGGTGTTACCGTTCGTTTTTTCTTTAAAAAGAATCGTAAATAGTTGTGACTAAGGACTAATGTAGAATTTCTTCTGCATGTCGTAAGAGTCTTTTTCTATGAACTGTTCCATAGATCTCTCTATGGAAGTTCTTTTACTTAGTGTATCTGAAATATTAACGGTGTGACCGTTTGTTTTTTCAATAGATTTAATTATGGAAAGTCAACCGTCCACTAGTAGGAATGAGGAACCGGAACTAGAAGAAAAGCAAGCGGAGGTTACGGAAAGATCACGGCGAAAGAGGAGAGTGGAGCGGTCCTCGAGCTCTAGTAGCAGGTCATCATCTTCATCTAGCTCATCATCGTCGAGCTCATCTCCGGATGAGAAGCGTAAACGGCGCCGCCGGCGCAGGAAAAACAAGAAGAGGAGGCGCGACACTCATGACAATACCCGTAAGTTTGAAATACTTTTTAATGAAATTGATACATTAAAATCACGTTTACCCGCTTATAACTGTAGCACTCCTCAGAGCATGGCAGTTATTGACCCAAACATTAGTGGTGATTTATATGCCTCTGAGCAAGTGGATGACGATGAGCCACCTCAACCTATCCCGGGCACATCAGAGCAGCCTGAGATCGCTTATGCTGAGCACTTAGGGCCTGCCAACCAAAAAGCTGAGGGGTCGCAATTAAACCTGCACGTCTCTACTAAGGTAAAGGAGCCTACTGTCCCTAAAACATCGTCAGATCTTTTAGATCAATTACAGCAACTGCAGAGGTTTGGCGAGGAGGAGTGGATTAATGTCCGATACTCTGATGTACAGAAGCAGTACGTGCATTCACCCGGTTTCATTAAATTAGAGCCTAACGATGAAGTGCACGAATATGATAACTCTAGATCATCGATGTATATGGAGAACGCTTTTGCCGGGATCACATATGCACTATTAAAGCAACGGGACATTTTACAAAATGAATTTCGGAAATTTCTTACGTGGGTAAAAGCCGCAGAAAACCTTGACTATGAAAATGTTTATGTTAAAATAGATGAAATTTTCTCTAAAAGCGAATACAACAAAGTTTCTAGTGACACTTTTCAGCTTGTTTGTGGCCATAGAGCAGAGATCGTGCAAAGTCGAAGGCAAAGGATTCTTGGATTCGTGAAAGACTCTTATTACAAAAACATTCTTCGCAAAATACCTCCATCATGTTCCTCTTTATTCGATCCGAGTAAGTTCAGCACTGTATTGGAAAAAGCCGGTGGTACAAGAGCCGTGTTCTGGCCTAAAGAACACAACAAACAATTTTCGGGTACACAAATTGTTAAGACTGCACAAAATTCAGCACAGACATCAGCACAAGCACAAAAGAAAAATACTAAGCCTTTTTCACAAGGTAAAAATGACACACCTAACACATCAAGAAAGAACTTCACCAATTTTAAATCGTTTCGTGGTGGAAGAGGTGCTAGCAAACAATCTAGGGGCCGCGACGAAGACCGAAAAGCCAGGCCGCGCTCCCCTGGTTACAGACATGATAAAAAATCCCAATCAAATCGTAAATTCTGACTCATTTCGGGCCGGTCAGCTATGTCAGTTCTATCATCACTGGGAACAGCTCGGGGCTCCGCCCTACATTCTCAGTATACTGACCGGCTATCACATTCCATTAAAAAGCAAACCACCGCTAATATTACCGGACTGTCAAGGCAAACAAACGCCGAACACAGCCGAAATGAAAAGCATCATAACAAAGCTAAAAGCTCAAGGGGTCCTACGGCAGGCTTCACACTCCCCCAGTTTCATTTCTTCCCTCTTCCTGACAGCAAAAGGAGACGGAACATGGAGGCCGATCTTCAACCTGAAAAACTTAAACAAATTTGTTCATCCACAGAAATTCAGACTCATAAATATTCACAAAGTGCCAGATTTTATTCAAGCAAGGGATTGGATGGCAAAGATCGACCTTCATCAAGCATATTTTCATGTACCAATGGCAAATCGTCACATGCCGTTTCTACGATTACTATTCGAGAACCAGCTATTGGAAATGACTTGCCTGCCATTCGGCCTCAGCTCAGCCCCAAAAGCTTTCGCATCTCTAACAAATTGGGTGGCAGAACTGTTGAGAGAACGCGGCATACGTGTTCTTGTATACCTCGACGACTTTTGTCTGGTGAATCAGAATCGATCTCAACTTATAGACCAGATTGCAATGACTGTAAAGCTTCTGGAACATCTTGGATGGAAAATAAACAAAGAAAAGTCGGTCCTACTTCCTCAAAAATGTCTCGAATTCCTCGGAATTGTTTGGGACCCTTGGCAAAACTCCAAACATCTACCCGAGAGGCTAGCACTCAAACTAGAAAACCAAATCCCAACTTTGCTTCACAAACTAACAGCCAGTCTCGTGGAAATTCAGAAGATTATGGGTTTTATGAATTTCGCAAGCTTCGCAGTCCCCAGAGGAAGGTTACACTACAGGTCGTTACAAGCTCAGGCAAACAGCTTACTGAAAATGAAATTGAATGCCAAGTGTCAGCTAACAAAGACATCGATGTACGAACTGAGCTGGTGGCTAACAAATTGCAGACTCCAATCTTCGATACACGCCAACTTACCGTCTCATTACCTGACGACCGATGCGAGCGACATCGGATGGGGCGCTATTTTGGACAACGAGAGAATTGCAGGTACATGGCTTCCCAGCGAGGAATCTTTACATTGCAACCACAAGGAAATGCTTGCAATACTCAAAGTATTACAAGATCGAGGTCAGTTCCTGAGCTCCAAAACTCTGTTGATTCAGTGCGACAACAAAACTGTAGTCGCCTACTTACGCAACGAAGGCGGCGCAAAGTCCAGAGAGCTTACTCAGCAAGCCTCCCTGATATTTCAGGTTTTAGACCAATGGAATATTCAGATGTGCATTTACCATTTACCAGGGAATTACAACTCCGACGCCGATCATCTATCGCGTCAGATGAGTCACTCAGAGTGGCATTTGACCCCGGCATTCACGAAAATACTATTTACAAAATGGGGCACACCAATAATAGATTTATTCGCTTCCAGAACCGCGCATGTGGTGGAGACTTATTGCAGCCTGGACAGACGGGATCAACAAGCGAGCTTCCACGACGCTCTAAGTACGACCTGGAATTACTGCCTTGCGTGGATATTCCCCCCGCCATATCTAATACCGAGGATATTATCACACATGAACAATACTGCAGGTATGTATTTAATAGTAGTACCTCGTTGGACGAAGGTGTACTGGAGGCCAGACCTGAAGAGGCGAGCTGTAGCGGCACCATTCACGGTCAACAATCTCCAAGCAGTATTAGTCGACACAGTCACGGGTCTCCCACCGCCGAGAGTATCCGAAATGACACTAGAGGTGTGGAAATGCCGTGGTGGAGTTCCGACTTAAAAGATTGGACTAATGAACAAAAATCCTTACTTAAATCTAGCTGGAGGCAGTCTACACTAAAAACTTATAAACCAGCATGGAAGAGGTGGGTACATTGGTCTTCCAAAAATAACATCGATGTTCACAACCCAAGTGGGTCGAACTTAGCCCAGTTTTTGATAGATTTACATCAAAAAGACAATTTATCTTTGAGTACAATCTTAGTGCATAAATCAGTTGTCTCTACTTTTTGTGATCCAAATAATGAAAAAAGACTTAGTTCTCATATTCTTGTAAAACAAGTAATTAAGTCAATTTCCTTAGCTAAACCTAAATTACAAAAGGCCCCCATATGGGATGTCGACAGACTTTCTGATTATCTTGGCAAAAAAGATCCCAATACTCCCAGTTTGTACGAAATTTCAAAACACACTGCAGCTCTCCTACTGCTGTGTTCTGGACGCCGGCTCCATGACCTTACGCTTCTTCGAGTGTCTGCTGATTCTTGTATAATTTCAGATGGAGAAATAACACTGTGGCCAGCTTTCGGTTCTAAAACAGACAACGCAAACCATCGTCAATCTGGTTGGAAGTTGTTAAGCAACAAAGACAACAAATCACTGGATCCAGTATATTGGCTCACTCGGTTAATAGAAGCATCACACGAACGCAGGGAGGTGATCAAATCAGATCATTTATTCTTGAACACCTACGGGTCCCCAAAGCCGGCAACTCGTACTATTATCAGTGGGTGGATCAAGAAACTGTTACACGAAGCTGGAATTGTGGCTACGCCCGGCAGCTTTAGATCGGCCGTAGCGTCTAAGGCATGGATTAAGAACGCTGAATTAGACGACATTCTTGCTAGAGGCAACTGGAAGTCTGCCAACACCTTTGCGAAGTACTACAGACGGCAGGTTGCCTCGGACTCATCACGCAGCCCCTCTTTGATATCTTCACTATTTGTTCCAATTTCGTAACTCTGCTCGTGATTAAAATGATTGATTATCAAAGCAAATGATTCTGATGACTCGCTAATGTTTAATTCTTAATGATGAATGTTTAATTCTATGAAATTATGAGTATTATGTTTAATACACCTACGTTGATTCCCCCAAAATGGTTATTTATTTCATGAAAACCTTTACAAACCTATCACATTGGCATCCCCACTACCACCAGGCGATAACAAACACGTCTCTCATATTATTATTTTAGGCTTCGAATAACGGTACAGTACTGTTTAATAGTAACGTTTTACCTGTAAATAAAACGGTTATTAAACATACTTACCTTATTCGAAGCCTAAAACTTTTTCTGCCTGGTGGCTCAATATGAGATTCAATGAAGATGGAATAAAAATTGACTACTCTGGTGGTAGTGGGAACTGGAGGGGGTACGGGAGGGGCGTAAAGTGGACGGATGTGACGTAATTTGACAGGTATTTGTTCGGAAACAGGAAATGCTACTCTCCATATTATTATTTTAGGCTTCGAATAAGGTAAGTATGTTTAATAACCGTTTTATTTACAGGTAAAACGTTACTATTATCAGTGTCTTGGGAACACTACCACCCTCTGACAGCGATGATTATAAAGATATTTTCTATGTAATTTAATTTATATTTCTACTTTAGGTTTATAATTTTAATTTCTTGCTTTATTGTATATTATTTTAATATACATTCACATCCTTGAATCGCTTTCGGGATGGACAGAACCTTAGAAACTTGAAAACATATCCTTGGTAACTTTAGCACGAATATTGGGGTTATAAAATCATAAGGGAACGTAGGTTTCAGGTGGTCAGCTAATCGCCCACAAGATTCTTTTGAGCCTTAGCTCCTAAGTCACCTTCTACGATATGCCGGGAAGAACCACAAAATTATTTTAACTCATACAATGCATTTTTCGGCGACTATACCGAGACGACGCCATATAAACGATCGTGAACACGCTAGGTGTGTCCGCAGCTTCGCGAATTAGAAAATAGGTATTATTGTAAAGAGGGACATTTAATAACCTGTGATTCTCAAACTTGGTTATAATATTCTTTTAAATTTATAATTAATTTCGTGTTTATTTTCCGGATATTCAAATATTTTGAAGAGGCCGCATGTTTTATTAACAATTTGCAATTGTAAATATTCTTGTAGCTTTGGTTTTTATAACATTTAGATATTTTCTGTCCAGGCTCACCAAAAATTACACAGAAACATATTATGTACTATTTTTGGAATATATCCTCCGATAAAAGTAATTGCTACTATCTAATGTAGTCAATTTAATGGAAATAAAAACTAAATAAATTTCAGACATTTTTAGAACCTTTGGTAGCATAGTAAAAGTGAACACGTCTGGCGCGTTCTTCGCATTACATAAGGTATTCTTTTTAATATAAACATAACTTGTTATGATCTCGAAACCACGCGAATATATAGTTATACGTATATTAAATAGTACGTACATGAACTTAGAATAAAAAGATTCACGTACTTTTCGACTTATAATCAAAAACTTCAGGACACGCCTAGCGTGTCCGTCGGCTCTGAATGGGTTAACATCCCAGCTAGCACGGGAAAATATCAAGGCGATTTCCCGCTCACACTTGCACAGATAATCCTTTAAAAGAAAAACTTTAAGGATTAACCAGCCACCTAACCTGCTCTATTAATTACTCCATGACTGTATATATTTATGCTAGTGACCTAGGAGATATTATGGTGTCTCCGAGGTTCTGGCCATTTTTGATCACTCTATCCGTATTTGTATATGTATGTTTACATTTGGCCTTACCTGCAGCCGGCTATACATCCTTTCCAGCATCTCTCCGTGGGGCGTGCCCTTGGCGAAGAGCTTGGGCCTCCGCCGCACCAGCTCAGCCAGCTGAACGAGCAACATGGGCGGGTTGGCCGCTGCATTGCTTTGGACCACGAACTCTTTGGGCACGCGGGACAAGGCTTCTAACCCTGGGTAATAATGTCCAAATATTATTATTATATTTATTATTATAAATATACACATATTCTCACGTCCTTTAATCCCTGTTGGAAGGGACAGAAGTTTCCGAGGTCACTTTTAGTTAGTTCTGTGCTAGCTGGGACGTAAAAAGAATGCTAACTAGCTGCCGTTCTTCCCGGCATGTCGTAGGAAGCGACTAAGGGACTAGGGGTAAATGGAATCTATCGGGTGATAATCACTACATAGTATAAAACAAAGTCGCTTTCTTCGTCCCTATGTCCCTTTGTATGCTTTAATCTTTGAAACTACGCAACGGATTTTGATGCGGTTTTTTTAATAGATAGTGATTGAAGAGGAAGGTTTATATGTATAATAACATCCATTAAATAGTGGAGTAGGCTATATATTTTATACCCGTGCGAAGTCGGAGCGGATCCCTAGTATGTCTATAAAACACTTTCGTATTGTTATACATGATTACATATATGACAACAATATCTTAACAATTTGTATGATTGTGTTAGTAAGGTAATATTTATTTATTCATTAATTGAATTCGACATTGTTACAAGCAACCCTCATACAATATCAAATAATTTAGCTATATATACACAGTTACAATTACGGAATGCTAACTAGCTGCCGTTCTTCCCGGCATGTCGTAGGAGGCCACTAAGGGACTAGGGGTAAATGGATTCTCAGAATCATGTCTCTAATGAAGTATTATTGTTTATACTACAATATTCGGACTAGAAAGTGAGAGATATTCTTTCTCAGGTCATGTATGAGTATGTTCCTTAATTCTTTTCAAAATTGTTGTTATAGAGGCAATACTGGTTTATTTGTAGGTATACATACACGAGGTATGGTAGCAAACTGGGCCCTTACTCCACTAATTAACTTTGACAGCCACACAACTGCGTCGCTACTGTGTTACTTCTGCCTCTCGGCTGTAAAAGTGGCACTCTGCTAATATTTTGATCTGCCACAGTTGTGCCTCAATAGCGAGTCAGTGGCGCTTCAGTGGCGCTTCAGTGGTGCTTCAGTGGCAACTCAAAGTACAGAAATGTCAATAGTGGAGTACCAAATATAAGGCTATTGAACTAACATTGACGGACGTTTGGTTAGTGGAGTAACTTTTTTGTACTTCAGATGTAGTTCGATAGCGCCTCAGTGACCAATATTAGTTAGTGGATTGCCAAAAGTGTCAATTTACGGCCACTGAAGTATTACAGTATCGATACTGAAGTAATATTGTGGCTAAAATGAATAAGTGGAATAAGGGCCCTGGATCCCCGTAACGGGCTTCTAGCTACCCCTACCCAACATAAATATATTAGTACTTCTTACCCAGTATCTGCTCACGAGGTATCCAGCCCTCCACATTGACCAGGTCGAGCCAGTGCGCCGCGATCTCCAGCTGGATCTGCGGCGACCACCTGCCTATGAGGAGGCCGTGGAAACCCTCATCCCACAGGAAACCACGGGGGAAGAAAGACCTGGAACCGTCACGATCATTATCAGCATGTATCAATCCACTGTTGGACATAGGTAGGCTTGCCACCCGTACTCTAAAATAGAGTATTGTACTCTTTTTGACACAACTGTACTTTATAATCTACGACACGAATAAAGTACGCAAAAATACTCTTTTTTACGATATCGATTATTTTATCGATCATTTCTGAACGCAACCATTACATTACGTCAAATCATTTTTCGCGCGCAATATGTAAGTGTCAACTGTCAAACAAACGTCATATTTTCAATGATTTGTATTGTATCTATGATTTGTATTGTACGTTTGTTTCTTTGTTTGTTTTGCTAAGGTTTTGATTTAGTTTCGATACATTATTAAAGAATATAATACTCTATATTTTTTCTGTGTACTTTATTTTTGTGCTACCTAAATACAAAAATACTTTATTTGCCCTAAAAAAAGGTGGCAACCCTAGACATAGGCCTCCCCCAAATGACGCCACTTCTCCCTGTCAGTGGCCATTCGCATCCGTTCGATGCCGGCCAACCTGCGCAGGTCGTCTTCCCACCTTGCCGGGGGGCGCCCCACACTACGTTTACTGAGACGCGGTCTCCACTCTTGGACTTTTTTGCTCCAGCGACCATCAGTTCTTCTGCAAACGTGACCAACCCAACTCCAATTCAGCGTGCCAATTCTTTCTTTTCACGACCATTAACCCTTGCATAATGGACAGGAATTCACGTATGCATATCATAGGCAGAGACTATATTGGCATTTTGAATGGGTGAAAATTCTCTGTCGCTTCATTGTATTATTTAATACATGATTAATAACTAACGGGACTTATCGCGTAATTTTTTATATAATAAAATTACCTTTATTAACCCGACGTTTTTATATATTTTATTATGTAAAGACTTACGCGATAAGTCCCGTTAGTTATTAATCATGAGCATAAATCGCGAATCCCTTAAAACTATGATTATTTAATACATGCATATACATTCACGCCCATTATTACATTTAGAGATGGACAGAACCTTGAAGAAACTATAATCTCCTTGGTCACTTATTAGCATGAATATTGGGATTGTCATGTCATATGATGGGCAAGATAGCCGGAAGAAGAGGGACGAGGGACGGAGGTAAAAGTCGTGGATCCGTAATGGCCACATTTTTTTAGTTCCAAATTAGTGGCGCTGTAGTCAACGGAGACCTGTCAAATGCCAACCGGTCGTTTTTATAATGTAAACAAACATCTATTTGTTAAATAATTTAATTAAACATACGTATTATTAAATTATTTTATATAAATAATAAATTAAACGTACATATTTATCATAAACAACGTTGAACTATTGATAAACAAATAGATTATTAGAAACTGATTAGAAATTGACTTTTGACAGGTCTCCATTCTCACTAGCGCCCCTGGCGGGATAAAAAAGTGAGGAATGCTGCCATATACGAGAATGGACGGGAATCAAGAGCGCCACCGAGTTGTTCCATCTCGCCAGGGATCGGACTGAATTTGCCAAAGTGACTGCCAACCTTCGTTAGTCGGAGAGGCACCATCAGAGAGAGAGATGTCATATGAAACATTGGTGACAGATTGCTATTCCCTCCAATAGATTCCATTCACCCCTAGTCCCTTAACCTCCTACGACATGCCGGGAAGAACGGCGGCTAGTTAGCAATATACACTAACCTGCTAGGTACAGCGGTGTACAGGGGCGCTCGCCAATAGGGTACCGGCTCCTTCGTATAGTCGGACTGTACCCTGCCTGCGCCGTAGAAATAGCCTATCCCGCCCACCATGTTCGATAGGGCGGATTTCGCTATGCCTATGTCTTCTGGTTTGTACCTGAAACAGAAATACATTTGTGTAACCTCTGACTACCCCGCAAGAGCTAATGGTCAAGAACGCGTTCATGCCAGCAAAAGTGTCAAGTATTGCCATAGAAATGGTGTCGTCACGTTTGCTATTCAACCAACAACTTAGACATTTCGGTAACACGCCGTTACTGATGTGTTATTGAACTACCATTTTGCATGAAACATTAGTTATGATTTTAAGAGATTCGTGATTTATACTCACGATTAATAACTAACGGGACGTATCGCGTAGTTTTTATATAATGAATTTGATTGATGAATTTGATTTGAGTCCCTGTATAAACGACGTGAATGTAAACATACATATACAAATACGGATAGAGTGATCATGAATCCCTTTCAAGATGGACAGAACCTCGGTGACACCATAATATCTCCTAGGTCACTAGCATAAATATATACAGTGATGCCATATGAAACATTGGTGACAGTCATGGAGTAATTAATAAGAGAAGTGGGCCTTACGCTATATTTATATGGAAACTAGCGTGGCATTACGCGGAGTGAAACGAGGTCCGCGGGATGGAGGGGGATATTACAACCAATCAAAACACGGCATCGGCCAATCAAATTAGGTATCTTCTTTCTACTACACATTTTTAGACTCTGCACCAATTAAAACACGCCATTTGGACTCCGCACCGCGTAACGGGGACCGCTCCTTACGCCGGGTCCTCTTTATATTTGGTTCGTGGTGACAGTTTACTAGCCCATCGCCCAATAGGTCGACATCCCTATTTAGTAAGACTCTTACGACATACCACAAAACGGCAGCTAGTTTTCATAATTTTAAACATACCCTTCAGGTCATTCGAAGCCCGCGTATCACTAGATAGACAGCACCCAACGTGATAGGTAATGAACCGTATCGCCGTATATAGGCACTGACTATACCTATCCTGAGGGATAGGCAGGTTTTCTCACGATGTTTTCCCTCACCGTTAGCGACTGTAAATTATGTACGTAAATGTAAAACACATTTAAATTTCATTCATTGGTACATGCCAGAGTCGGGATTCGAACCATTCTCATAAGAAGTCCGAGGTCTTACCCACTGGGCTACAGCTGCTTTTTTTAAATCCCAATAAATTCAAAAATCAAGATCAGCGCAGTGATTGTACTTCAATCATTGCATATATGCTGAGCTGGGACCATTTCACTGGGCAATGACATGCACATGTAGGATTTAATAACTTACTTATAAACTCTTTTTCTCTTTCACTTTTTTTAATTTCCTGTATGTTAATGTGTTTTTGTGAATAAAGGTTATTATTATTATTAATTTTTTTCAAATTAATACGTCCCAAACTAACACTGTAAAGAGTAAACAGGACTACCAAACTCACCCTTTTTTCTCCAAGCCAAACTTGTTCTCGAATTCCAGGTCAAACTCGCCCTTAGCCTCTTCTAAGGCCTTCAAGTATGTATTACCTTGCAGGGGAGGCAGCGATGTCTCTTGAGACGTGTAAACTATGTCCAAGGCAAACGGAGTTTCGACCACTAGTTGTACTGCGACTAAGTTGGTTTGGGTGTCCTTGTGATACAAAGTTTAAAGAAAATTGAGGTTATTACACCAATTGAACTAGCCCCTTGGTAAGTTTTAGACTTGTGTTAAGGGTGCTAGTGAAGGGATGTTTGAGAAATGTATAGTTATTATATATAGCATATATAATGAACGACCAGATTGGAAAGCAGAAGAAAAGCCTTCTTAACTCTACCTCCATCGGGAATCGAACCCGAGACCTCACGAATATGGTTTAAATGGTTAACCAATCGCGCCACGGAGGTCGTTGTATTATATTTATCTACAAGCAATATCAAATAATTTGTCACATTTTTATTGTTTCAGAAGTTTTCATTACATCAAACATAGATGGCACTGTAATTATAATTTGATTTTTATATTAAATTCTTCGCTCCTATTCGTAGCAGGGTGATGTTATATAGCTTAAAGCCTTCCTCAATAAATGGTCTATCTGACACAAAAAGAATTTTTGAACTCGAACCAGTAGTTCCTGAGATTAGCGCGTTCAAACAAACAAACTCTTCAGCTTTATAATATTAGTATAGATATAATAATTATTTGATGACCTCCGTGGCGCGATCGGTTAGACGCCTGAACGCTAATCGTGAGGTCCCGGGTTCGATTCTTGGTGGAGGCATAGTTAAGAACTACGCTTTTCTTCTGCTTTCCAGTCCTATCATTCATTATATATGCTATATATGTATTTATCTATATACAATAAGTATACATTTCTTAAATATACGTTGACTAGCACCCTTAACACAAGTCTTAAATGTACTTACCAAGGGGCTAGTTCAATTGGTGTATTAACGTCCTACAATATAATTATTATTTAACTCACCACATCACCCGCTTCACCGTCCGGGGTAAGCACAGCTACAGTGCCTAAAACATCGTGTTTCTCAGGCTTGAACAGGCTGTAGAGTTTCTCCTTGATCACATGCACTCCTGCCACGTGCGTTTCGGTGTAAGATGTGTGAAGGAGGCGACCCGCTGCAAAAAGGTGATGGATTGGTAACCTCTCAGAGTTACAAGGTGATACACTGGGGCCTTACTCCACTAATGCATTGCAGGCACAATATTACTTCAGTATCGATACTGTTATACTTCAGTGGCCGTAATTTGACACTTTTGGTACACTCCACTATGTGCCAAAAAGTATTACTCATGATTAATAACTAACGGGACTTATCGCGTATGTTTTTATATAATACAGTTACCTTTATTAACCCGACGTTTCGGCTTACTTGCAGCAGCCATGGTCACGGGGTTAATAAAGGTAATTTGATTATATAAAAACATACGCGATAAGTCCCGTTAGTTATTAATCATGAGTATAAATCGCGATTCTCTTAAAACTATAAGTATTACTGTATCTATACTGAAGTAATATTGTGTCTACAATGGATTAATGGAGTATGGCCCCTGGTTCTCGATCGACGGTTAGGCATAAAAACTTAGTTGATGTTGGACCCCAATCTCTGACTACCCCGCAAAGTCATATGTGCATACATATAACGCCTTTCCCTGTAGAGGGGTAGACAGAGATCACGGATCCCTAGCTGTACTTATGGTGACAAACCGCTATCGTATCATTGACACTCATGCATCTTCTAATACACACTTGGCGGTTATAGGTTCTTCTAAAATCGCCCTTTTTTCAATATGGCGTCTATCTGACTGTCATATGTCTTATTGGGCAGGCCCCTATGTAACCGCCCTTCCAATTCATCCACATATTGCTTTTATCGATCTACTATGATTCATCCGCATAACATGAAAAAAAAACTAATTGAAAGTAAAAAAAAAGACATTTTTCTAAAACTAAAACTTACATACATACATATGTTCACGCCTCTACGTCCCCAACGGTATAGGCAAAGACTATTAAGCCACCTGGAACGGGTGACAAATCTCTTGCTTCACTCACATCCATTAACCTTCTCACACATACTCTTCTATTCTTCATGCTACGTACTTACATATACATACTTAAACATTAACGTCCTTCAATTCCCTTCCGGGTGGAAAGAACCTCGGCGACATGATAATATCTCCTAGTTCACTTATTAGCATGAATATTGGGGTTGTGATGTCATATGGAACATTGTTGACAGGTTGCTAGGCATCGCCTAATAGATTCAATTTGCCCCTAGTCCCTTAGTCACCTCCTACGACATGCCGGGAAGAACGGCAGCTAGTTAGCATTCTTTTTACGTCCCAGACTAGCACGGGATACGTAAATACAGGGCCCTTACTCCATTAAATAACTTTGACAGCCACACAACTGCGTCACTTCTGCGTCTCGGCTGTAAAAGTGGCACTCTGCTAATATTTTGACAACCACAGTTGTGCCTCAATAGCGAGTCAGTGGCGCTTCAGTGGCAACTCAAGTATAGAAATATCAATAGTGGAGTACCAAATATAAGACTATTGAACTGACATTGACGGACGTTTGGTTAGTGGAGTAGCTTTTTTGTACTTCAGACGCAGAAGTACTTCAGAAGTAGTTCGATAGCGCCTCAGTGGCCAAAATTTGTTAATGTAGCGCCGAAAATGTCAAATTACGGCCACTGAAGTAATATTATGCCTACAATGCATTAGTGGAGTAAGGGCCCTATTACAAGTAAATACTCACATGACCCCTCCGTAACGGGTGCGAAGGCCACCTTGAAAGAGCCTAGAGGTCCTGTATACCCCGCGATGCCGTCGCCCTGCCAACGCACGTTCGAATGGGGGTAGGCAGGACCTGGGGTCTCATCCAGGGCCACGTACCATAGGAGACTTATGGGGCTGGTCGCGTTTTGCTGTAATTAACATAATAAAAGTTGGGACACTATTACACCAATTGAAGTAGCCCCTTGGTAAGTTCATTGAAGACTTGTGGTCAACACATATTTAACAACAGAAGTTCAGGTGTCCATCTCCGCAATTGCGAAGGTAGTTATTCTATGGACACCTCGAACATGCATGTGGACCTGATAGTCAGTACTCAATGTGAGGTGGCAAGGAATGTCGCCATTTACAAGTACTGACTATTACCTGTTCAGGAAACAGGTTTCTTCACGAAGAAGTATTCAACGCATTACGTAAATATATTTTTAATACGAAAATGTACATAGAAATTCGTTAAACTTCACTTCCACTTAAGCGGGATTTAAAAGTACCCACTGATACAGAGTCACGCACCAAACAACTGAGCTACATCTAATTAGTAAACTAAGGTATATTAAACTAATTACTTTCACCTTATGCTTAACACTATAACTACATATAAAAAAAAACCAGAAATGTGTTATTTTATAATAGTTAGTTTGGAATATTTACTGAAGTAAAATGTTTTGTTGTTTATGTATATTTTTTTGTCTAAATTGTGTTTTTTAATTGTAATGGAAACTGTAGGTTTTATGAATGTATGTATTTACTATTTCTATTATTATACAACTGTTATTTTTAAACACTCGCGATTTATACTCATTCTATTTACTATGTGACTTGACAGTCTTCCCGCGACCACGGCCTATGCAACTGAGTCGAAAAGTCGGGCAAAATAAAGATAATCAGATATCTTTATTAATTAATCGTGATACGTCCCGGTCTCACATAGTAAATACAATTATACAATTGTTTGTTTTCCTAAATAAATTGAAAAAAAAACACTAACCCGAGCTACATCTAATTAGTAAACTAAGGTATATTACACTTTCCTCTCACCTTATGCTTAACACTAATCCTGGCAGTCCACTGACCGCCATAACTCCCTGTGACAGTCTTCACAAAAGACGTAGTAATAACATTAGGGGGGTCCACTATCACTTGTTCACCGAACTTGAAGCCGTCATGTCTCGTCCACGTGTAGGTTTCTAAGTTATCTTCTTGACTACACCAGTGCCTGAGAATGGTGATATTGGGACACTAACGCCAGTTGATATTTTACATACATATCACGCCTGATTCCCTGTTAGCAAAGATCATGTATCTGCATTTGTCCTCCGACAGGCCACTTTCGCTCCATTGACACTCATACATCTTCTCATACACTCTCAGAGGTTATAACGTCCGAACTACTCCTACCTAAAAAAGAACCTCCTAACGTCACCCTTTTTCAATATAGCGTCTATCTGACTGGCATATGTTTTATTGGGCCGTCCCCTATGAAACCGCCGCTACCAATTCACTCATATATTGTACTGATCAACATATATTTAACAAATATACATACATATGAATTCAAGTACTTTAATCCCTTTTGGGATGGACAGAACCTTGGAGATATATCTTGATCACTTTAGGATGAGTATTGGAGGGTTGCAATATCAAATAGCACATTAGTGACTGGTTGCTAACCCATCGCCCAATAGATTCCATTTTCATATTACATTCATAACTTTAAAGGATATATAGGGTGAAATTTTCATCACTGGAAATACTTCAAAGATAGATTCTATGGTAAAAAAAATGCAGCTTGACATGATTATTTTAGTACTCTTCAGTACAAAAATATTGAGAAAAGCCTCCTCAAAGTTTGGGGGCCAATTCAGAATACATGTACACCCTACATTATTTCACTCATAAGTTCTCATCCAAATAAACATCTTTCAACACCCAAAACGCCCCCCTGCTAGGTGGACCGATGACCTCAAGAAGGTTGCTGGTAGTGGCTGGATGAGGGCCACGAAAGATCGTCTTTTGTGGCGTACCCTTGGGGAGCCTACGTCCAGCAGTGGACTATTACAGGCTGATTGATTGATTGACAACACCCAAAACAATCAAATTCACTATACCTGACACCCTTATGCGCAGCGGACAGGGTGTACCACATGAACCCATGTAGCGGAGACCAGGGCTCCCGGGTCTTCATGCCAAAGTACACGCCGGGACGATAGGAACCCCAGTACAACTCCGGGACGTTTAAACCTGTGTTGGATGGGTCTAGGATCTGAAATAGATTGTTTTGTATATGTTAAGATTAGTGTAAGATTAAATATAGTTAGTATACCCAGTGATTTATGCTCAGGGTTAGTAAGCAAATTATCTATATGAACTAGGTAGTTAATAAAAGATATTAAGTACTATATAAGTTATAGTTTTACAGTCAGTAACAGGTAGGTTATTTCAATTTTAGAACAAAATAAAATAAATGCTCAATTAATCATTTATTTTGAGATAAAATAGGAAAACAGTTTTATTCATATGATATTCACAGCAGTTTCTTCCAAAATGTGATATTTTATTACTATATTGATTCCACGTAATTGCCTGAATGTTCAATATGCAGATTTATTCAATAAAATATCATAAATTAAGGGCAAGACCCGAAACATTATTCACATTTATCCTATTCTATTAGTTACATTTTATTTAGGTATAAAATACATTTAAAAGGCAATCAATGGTTGTGGTAAATGTTTATCAGTAAAATATTGATAAGGACACACCATAAACACAAAATGAATTTTACCTTACTATCGACGTACGGAGTGTTAACCCGAGTTTCTAGATATCCTAGGCTACCCACGTAGAAGGCTATTCCTAGAGTGAAAAATCCCACGATGACTTTCCATGAAGAAACCACAGAATAAGCTGGAAGTTCATTTTCTGATGATATACTGCTATTACTATTACTACTACTGCTGCTGTTACTGTGCTTATTTATAGTAACTTTACGCTGGCGAGCCATTTTGTCTATGCGGACCGTGTCCAGGCACTTTTAATTGTATTTGAAAAGTTTTTAACACATCATTTTTAGTTAATTCGTCACACAATCAAAATTGCGGCTAGTAAATTATGGACACTAAGCAACCAAACGTCAAATAAAAGTAAACAATGACGTGCTTAACGTGTTCCTGTCATATTAAAATTTAGCGTAGAGCGAGTTAGCTATTTACTTTTTGCTTTAGTTAGACAGAGAGAGAATAACTGTTGACAGTAATTTTACCGTGACACTGAAACTGTGCCTGACACTTTCTGACAGATACAGACTGATAAAAAAAAATTACATATGATTACGACTACTTATTTCGTAGAGGTAATAATTCAAACATTGGCTGGCTGCCAGGTTCTATGTATAATTGTATACTTAACTGAATGATTTTCTTGATATTTTCAGGGAAAACTGGTCTCCAAGCGATATACCCCGAATAATAGTGTATAATATTATAGAAAAAGAGGGTAAAAATGAATATTTACGTTAAAGTAATTATAATGATCCTGATGATTTCCTTATCTATTTACCTCTTAGCATTTATGAGGATAGTGATTTATAAAATGATGAAGAATATGATATCATGGACTACCAATATCATAAAAAAAACTCGTAGAACCTTTTATGCCTGTCTTATACATCTACCTAATTTCACACAAAAATTAGCAACAATTATAAAATTTATTGATTACTACAGTCCCATACAGATACAAATCTACGTTCCAGCGATCACGTGTGATAGTATGTTGCATTCTTTTGCTTTTTAGGTTCAGCAGAGCGCTATCTAGAATCTCGGAGGCTCGACGGGGAGAAAGGCCACCTGTCCGCGGTCCCTTGATAAACCCGTGGCAGGCGACTTGAAATGGCGGCGCGTCCCTCCCCGCGCGGGGGGAAAGCGCGCGCTCCTCCATTCCACAGTGCGATCGAGCGAGCCGCGCCGTGCGTGCATTCGCGTTGCCCATAAAATGCACCTCGCATCGCGTTACAAAACAAACGCCTGTACAAAATCTAATTTATAGGATGTGATTGAGTGATTTCCGAAGCCGCGGCTGGCGTTTATTCGGGTAAAAGGTACAGGGCGCTCACCGGCCGGCCGACGCTCCGCACGCGACCGCTTTGGAAGTAGCGAGTGAGAAAAAAACTTAATGTCTGTGTATGCGTCCATCCGATACTTCAGTGTCTGTTCAGTGGTGGAACCTTAGCTAGAAACAGGATAAATGTTGGATATAACAAGACGGTGAGATGTTCGTATGAGGAAGAAGACCAATCGCAATATTGTAAGTGCTCTAGGTTATTTTTGTATTGACATCCTATCGTAGGGTTGTTTGCCCCATCGACTTTCAACATACATTGGGGGCGAGCTATGTTTTCAACTATCCCTCTTGTTGTAATATAAACAAACCCTTTTATGCATAAACCGTAACATTGAATAACTATTTACCAAAATAATTATGTACTTCAAAACTCGGTGTTTATTTTTGAATAATTTTCAATGAAAACTCTTGCTATATGCCTTTTTCTCAATAATATTCTTTTGCTTCGCCCTTAGACTTTCGAATGTGAACAAAATCTAATCTTCTTTCCGTAAAAAGCGCGGTCAAGTTCAATATCAAAATGGTAACATTTTTGAAAGGTGATTCACCGTTGTTCGTCGTTCGTAAGCTTTTTAACAATAAGAAATGTTATGCTGGCTGGTTTGAACGAAATATAAGTATCTGCCTTTCGTTATGTCGTAATAAACGAGTAATATAGAGGAAAGTTTTGTTTGTATTAAGTGCCTGACCTATCAACAAAATGTGATGAAAATACATTTTTCGATTTAATGACTATCTGTGTATCAAAACTGACAGAAGATTATCAACCCTAGCTTGTTTGGTCTGTCTCTAGTTTATTGTTGTGCTTTATGGATGTACATTAAATATTAAACCATTTTTACACTCATTAACTGGAATTAAAATAAGGGGTAGTTATAAAAACTTTTAAAAGAAAAGTTTTAAGTGTCCTAATAAATATACCATAATGTTCACATGTCTCTAACATACATGCTCTTAAGTCAATTTATGTGCTCTGGACTGGACAGAACTACAAAGACGAGTTTATCTTGTTTGCCACCAGTATATCTACAATTATTTTGTGATAGTGTTAGCGTATCCATATGTTACATTTAATAATAACCAAAGGCTTCACAACTTATTTAAGCTAACGGTGATTGCTAAAGTGTGTTTCTGAGGTCTGTCTTTTATGAAAGAAAGGGATTGATAGATATGAGTTTATGTATGGTTAATGAGCTTATAGCTTTGGAATGAATGTGATCAGAATGATATCTGTAGCCACCATTTAAGTATGCGATTGTGTCTCAATTGCAGAATTATGGTTTGCTAGAATTTGGAGTCCATGATTTCTCCCTACCCTATTTAGAGAAACTGGTGTGTTACGTCTGTACCTAAGGAAGTCTATATTGTTACACATCTACTTGTTTAACTTAATTTTTAGCCTTACATATACATTTACATCCTCCAATCCCTTTTGGGTGGACACAACATTGGGGATATACCTAATAAGTCCTAGGTCTCTTTTGTCCCGCTCTAGTCTGGGACCCAAAAAGAATGCTAAGTAGATGCCATTCATCCCGGCATGTCCTAGGGGGCAACTAAGAGACTAGGGGTAAATTGAATCTATTACGTTAACTATAGGCTACCAACTTGTCACCAATGTTCCATTAGACATCATCACCCCAATTAATGCTAATAAATCACTAAGGAGATTTTAAAGCTTAACCTGGCTACTTAAGTATGTTTGTAATTTGCTAAGGTATTTGTAGAAGGTAATGTAACATCAGCTTTATAACATATTGAAAGTATGATGTTAGAAGTACCTATAACCTCCGAGTGTGTATGAGTGGTGTATGGATATTATTGAAGCAAAAGTTTACAAGGATTGAGACAAATGGGGATCTGTCTGTCCCTACCCCTCTGTAGGGAAACAGGCATGATGTGTATGTATGTAAAATCAGCTTTAAACTCAATTTTACTGGGTTACACTATTCTTAGGCTTCCAAAACTCTGGATTTTGTTACAAGTACATAATATGTACATATCTTGTCTAGTACCCTTGAAAGAGTAAATTGATTAATTAGTGTAAGCTGAAAAACAAATAAGACAAACACTTTCACAACCATTAACCCTTGTGGGGTTGTCAGAGATCCAGGTGTCCATCTCCGCAATCACGGAGGTAGTAATTCTATGACATGACAAAACATGTCACCATTTACAAGCACTAACTATAACTATTACTTGTTCAGGGAACAGGTAGATTTTCTCACCATACTATTTGGTGCATTTTGTAAATGTATTTTATTGTGAAAATGTACATAGAAATTCAATAAACTTCATTTCTATTGGTACATGCTCAGACAGGATTACACCCTGTACGCACTGATACAGAGTCAAGCCGGAACAACTGAGCTACACCAAATAGTGAGAACAAAATCAATCTTGTAAGCCGCATCCAGCTATTTCTAGCTATCCCCATGTCTTTGGTCAACTTGCCAGTATGAGTCCTACTTATCAGTCCTCCTTCCTAAATATAAACAAAACAAAGACAAACGTATTCATTATTAACCATTGTAAGGGTAGTCAGAGGTTCAGGTGTCTATCTCTGCAATTGCGAAGGTAGTAATTCTATTCCACCTCAAACCCACGTGAGGACCATTCCATTCCAGAAATCATTCCCTCCAACTTGTGCAAAAGGTGCCCCAAAACTTTTCATAGTGTTTCCTTATATCTAAGTACCTATATTCCATACAAATAACATCACAACTCTAGTATGTAACTGAGGACATTTTATGACTGTTAATTTGTTTCACCAATATTCTGTATAAATAACATCACAACTCCGTTAGTTATGGAGATGTTGTGTCTGCCAAGTTCTGTTGGCCCTTAAAGAGATGTTAAATGTGACATTATGTATGTGGATTAACTATCTTACGAATATAACTTTCACAATATAACAAAAATATTGACTTGTTAAAAGAATAAATTAATTTGTAATACACAAGCCTTTGACGACCTTTTTAAATTGTAGACTTTAAAGTACTAGCAATAGCTTGTATGTACTTTAATTTAACTGAAAACATTACATTTAGTCACGTCCTTGTATCCCTTACGAGGTGGACTAAACCTTGGCTATCTCTCCTGTCATATATGTTTAAATTAGACATATAGTGCTAGGTTGCTACTTGCCAAATAAAACAAATAATTTATTTATCCCCCTTAACTATAGCCTTCTATAACACAGAATAAATAGCCAGATAGTGAACATTTTGTTAACGTTCCAGACTAGAACGACACAATTAATATGAAATTAAATGAAAATCTTCTTAGTCAACATAAGGATCATAGAATCACTTATTAAATGTAAAAAAAAAACATTTTTTATAAAAAAATATGTCATTAATATAAACTAATTATTAAAATAAATCAAATTAGAATAATAAAACAAATACTTTGCAATATTAATTTGTAGAACATTAGTTAATAAGTTCGAGCAATAGACGTTGGAAGCTTGACTCTAGTATGTATCAATAGATTGAAGTGTTCGTATCTTCTATGTACATTTACGCAATACATACACATACTCCCGCCACTACGTCCCCAATGGGATAGGTAGAGACATTCGATCGCCACCTGAAAAATGTCTCTTGCTTCACTAACACCCATTTACCTTCTCATACATCCTCTTCTGTTCTTCACTACGTACACCCGCCTTGAGAAGAATGTCTCCAATTTTATCTGCGCAATATAGTTAATTGACTATTGGTAAAAGAAAATAAAACAATACGCATTGGTAAATTAAAAAATACCTAGTTGTACACCAAAAAACCTAACCTTTGGTATGTTTTCTTAAATATTTTTAGTGTAATTAGTAACATTTAATATTTTTTTATAAAATGTACCAAATACACGATGAGAGAAAACATCGTGAGGAAACCGACCTATTTCTCACATTAGGGACTGCTTGTAAATGACGACATGGGATGGACAATCCTAAGATTCTCAAAAATTATATTCTCGATTACTTTTGGTAGTATAGGAACGGTATCATAATAGCATACATATAGAACATTAGTAACATTTTCCTATCCTTTTTATTACTTAAAAACCGTCTATATACAAAATAACCGTAAAAAAAAACAAAAGGGAACAGTAGGTAGAGTACCCGCCACATAAGGTGGCAGTTGGAGGCGTCGCCACAGTCGCGTAATCCAGTGTTGCCAGTAAACACGCCAAAACTAGCACTCACTGTGCCATACGGCTCGATACATTATATTGAGGTTTCATTTGTAACGATCTTTGGTTGCAGAGCTATAAACTCAAATGAAACAAATTAATATACCAAAGTCAAAAGTCAAAATATTTTTATTCAAAATAGGCCCTATCATAAGCTCTCTTTGAAAGTTATTTTATGATCTAAGTACAAATTAAAAAAACTATATATTGACAAAAGGAATATATATGAGTGAAGTGGAAGGGCGGTTACGTAGGGGCCGGCCTAATAAGACATATATGTAACAGTCAGATAGACGCTATATTGAAAAAAGGTGACGTTAGGAGTACCTATAACCGCCGAGAGTGTATTAGAGAATGTATGAATGTCAATGAAGCGAAAGTGGTCTGTCAGGATCGGGACAAATGGGGATCCGTGATCTCTGCCTACCCCTCTACAGGGAATCAGGCGTGATGTGTATGTATGTATGTAAAAAAACTATTTCTAACATGGCACTGAGCATTGTCTTTACATATTTTTACCGAGGTTAGTTCACCAACCATTTCGGCTGCTCAAGATGCCACGTCATGAAGACCACGACCGCTCTGATAAGAGCGTAACGATTGAGAAGAAGAAGTTCAGCGGAGACCCTTGGAGAAGAACTAACAAGAAACTCCAGAAATCAATTTATTATAATCACCCTTAACAAACATAAAAATTACAAAGAGTGGGCAAAAAACACAACGCTGGTAATACTAAATTTACCTTTCATACAAAATAACACGCAATGGCGGAAACGTCAAATTTAGTTCCAAGTTTGGCTACTGCCACCTTATGTGGCGGGTACTCTACAAGTTCACATCTCAGCAATCGCGCAGGTAGTAATTGTATGGCCACCTCGAACCCACGTGTTGACCAGAAAGTCAGTACTCAATGTGACAGGTGGTACGCCATGCCGCCATTTACAAGCACTTACTATTACCCGTACGGCAAACAAGTAAATTTCTTCACGATGTTTTCCCTCACCGAAGTAAGTGCAAGGTACATACCGCTTACACCTAATCCCTAACCTGGATGAAACACAACTAGTGAGTTATTTATTTAGGTACTACTCTTAGACTACTGCGAAATACGTACATACAATGTATTTTAAGCTGTCAAAAATCTGAATAAATAAGCCGTCAACAATATCTCTTTATAATTTTCTACACAGTTACAAGTTAGACGGAACAAGTAGTTACATACATCTTAAGCTGTCAATAATATCCCAATGATAACACCTGTAGTGCCAATGGTGACCCAATGTCAGTCATCCATCACTATTTGACTAAGGGTAGGTGACAATATGATGTAGTGATGGCGACGTGGTTTAATGGGTTTATCGATAAGTATTGTATGATGTGATGGGTGTGACTACCTACCGTCTTACTGTTCTTTTCGAAATTAAATATTCTCGAAAACATATCCTTAGTCTGTCGCAGAACCGACGACTGTTGGAGCAAAGCCGTTCTCGAATGGCGACCGCGTCTCGGTAAACGTAGTGTAGGACGCCTCCTGCTAGATGGACGATGACCTGAAAAAGGTCGCTGGTAGTGTTTGGCTGAGGACCACGAGTGATCGTGTTCTGTGGCGTACCCTTGGGGAGGCCTGCGTCCAGCAGTGGACTAGTACAGGCTGATCGATTTGATGATCCTTAGTCACTTAGAATTATGGAAAACCTATAAGCCAATGGATATTATATATTTAGTCCGTTAGTAACCCAGTATATTCTATAACATATAGTTCCGCAGTCACAATAAAGAAATACGTTTAGTTATCAAAAACAAACGCGTTCACGAGTATTAACCCTTTCGGAGTAGTCAGAGGTTCAGGTGTCCATCTCCGCAATTGCGAAGGTAGTAATTCTATGGCCACCTCGAACCTACGTGTTGACCAGATAGTTAGTACTCAATGTGACAGGTGGTACGCCATGTCGCCATTTACTTACAAGTTCTAACTATTACCAATTCGGGGAACAGGTAGGTTTCCTCACGATGTTTTCCTCACCGTAGTATTTAGTTATCGTCTGTAAGACACAAGTCACAAATGCCTCAATCATCAGCACCTGTAGTGTGATATGTGGAGCCAATGATGACCCATTGTCAGTCATCCATCACTATTCAACCAATAAGGGTAGGTGAGAATATGATGTAGTGATGGCGACATGGTTTGGGTTTATCGATAAGTATTGTACTAACCACGGTTTTAACTACGATAGGCGATAACATTATGGGGAAACCTCCTTGTTACTTAGAACAGGTAATAGTCAGCTGTAAAGGGCGACATAATTTACTATATGTCATATTAGGTACTGACTATCAGGTTAACACGTGGGTTAGCTAGTCTTAGGAATAAGGATTTTTCATAGTTATCTGTGATTTTTCGAGATTCCCAGCATTGTCCTTAAAAACGGCCTAAATGTGACGAAAATAGCAGCAAAACCATAGCATCATATAATACGTGTACAATTATATTCAATGCTTCTATTAATTTAGAGATGGACAGAACCTCGGAGATACATATATTTTATGTTCTTGATTACTCATTTTAGCTCAATATTAATTGATTCTAGCTTGTCTACAAATGTTACACATAAAATTCACTGAAGCGATATTGAACTACGATTTAGCATAAAGCATTAGTGGAATTGCCCCCCTGGTCACAAGTTGTTAGCCTAACCCATTGACCAGACTAGCATAATAAATATCGATAAACCCCATCGATACAATACCGAATCGGGACTGCCATCCGAGTCAATAATTACTGCATCATTAATACAGTGCCCATCCTTACAAACCGGTCGTCACACGACGTTCGACCTCAACCTGTTTTTGTTTTAGTGTCTCTGTTTATATATGTATGTGAGGCTTTATACCTACGAAATTTACGTTTTCAATTGCGTTTTGGGAATTGAATTGGATTGATCAGCTGTTTTAGAATTACTGGTTATTTACATATACATTCATGTCCTAATGGCACTGGGCAAAAAATCCTGAAAGCCAGAGTTTCTTGTTGGTTCTTCTCCGAGCCAGGGCTTCCGAACCAACGGTAGAATTTTAATGCTTAGAGACAACCAGTGTCAGGCAAATGTTTTGGCTTTCAATGAATGTACTGTACTTATGTTGAATAAAACATATGATTTTGACTTTAAGGCATACCACTTTTCACCATATAGTTAGTTAATCAGTATCAATTATTGCCGTTTCGATGTAACGCAAAAGCGCCGTATACCGACCACTGATAGAATTGACTCCGTAAATCACAAAAAAGATAAAGAAAATGTTTAAAGTATAATAATATAAAACGTTCTTTAAAAAGATTACGATATTTACTTTCATAAAATCACAAAGAAAAATATCAAATTTGCCTTTTTCATACCTAAATCTGGTATCAAACTCAAAAAACTTGATTTATACCGAATGCACCGTTTACAGACCGGCTGACGCCTGACGTTCCTGATTCCGACCACTGAGGTGCCTGATTCCGACCAGCCGTATTTCGCCTGCTAAAATACCTTCTATGCTCACAAAACGAAAGAAATCAAGCCTTTAATATAACCCCGTAATAAGTATGCTACCTGCTTGTAAATTTCTTAAAAAAATTCGATATTTTATTGTTGTTGACAAGCAAATCATGCTGCGAATATTTCGTTGGTAAAATTTATTTGTCGCGGCCTTAACACATAGACCAGCGTCAGTACCAAAGTGGCGTAGTCCTTCTCTCATTATGAATTGACTTGATATGTAGGGTCGAGAAGAACATTCATTGCCGTAGACCTAAAAACCAGCTTTTTATGATGGTCATGGAGTGGAATTGAAACTAGAGCGTTGCATGGCGTAAGCAATTGTGGAACTCTTTTTGAAACATCCAGGTGGCTGACAAATAACACTCTTGTGAGAGCTGAAGGGCCTCATCTTTGTCACCTTCTCTTCTGCCAAACCGAACAGTCACTCCATACCTAAACTTATACTGTATTGCCCTTGTTCGCTGTCAAGTCAACAAAAGAGCTGGTATGAGACGGTGAATGGGCGTAAACGAAGCCAGAGAGATTGTCAAGATCGTTCAAGGTGACGATCGATAGTCTCTGCTTATCCCATTAGCAAAGCGTATGTTGATTATCATGAATGCTTTAGAAAGACAGGATAGTATGTCAGAATCTCTATAAGAAGTGAACGATCAGGAAGTGGACCAAGTAAAAAAGTGAGAATCTGGTATATTTGGCAAGTATGTTGACCAGGTATGGTGAAGGTCATATAGAGCGGGGAAGAGACTGAAATAGGGAAATATGACAAACGGGGTTAAGATAGTTTGATGACTGGTCGCTGGTTGAGAGTGGATTCAAAAACGCCGTTCTGGTTCCTACTTTTATATATGGTACTGAATGTTGGGTTTGGAAAAAGTATCACGGTAGCATAATGCAATACAGATCAGGTTCCTAACAAAATATGTACATAATAGAAGATTATGTGATAGGGTAAGGCAATAAATGAAGCCGTGAATGATGCCGTATTAAAGAAGATGGTGAAAATATCAAAAAGAATGTTAAGGTTGTTTAGGCAAATGGAGAGGATGCATGAAAGCTAGGCTACGAAAATATTTACAAAACCTAGATTGGTAGCGCTGGATGAGGCAGGCCACGTAGAAGTTATGCTGATCTAAATATGATCTTCTCAAAGTGGGTTTACATAGGGAAAGGAACAGAAGACACACGAGATCTTTATGAGGATCGTTCAAGGTGGCGAACAATAGCATATCCCTATACCGTTAGGGAAGTACAGGGGTTAATATATGTATATATATAATAGATGTATGCACTGAACACCTGAAACTAACACATGCAGACTGATCCATGTACTAAGAAACCAAAGGTTCTTGAGTTGGACGGATACCGGTACATGGTGATTAAATCGTGTCCCGATTCCGACCAATCATATTATTTCGTAATAAAATTTTAAATTTTAACATATCTACATAATTTTAGTACTTTTTTACATTATTGACACTTGACTAATATAACAATATAGCAAAAAAGTAATTATATCTGTTTAAAATGACTAAATAGTAAGCATTCAAAACATTCAATGTTAGACGTAATGATACGTTTTGAGAATTAAAAGTCAAAGTTTAGACACTTTTTACAAAAAAACTATAATAGTTAGTATTGGTCGGACACAGGTCTTTAAAATAAGAATAGTCTTAAGAGTAAGAAAGTTAACATGAAATACTCTCAAAGCTCATCAAACAAATGAAAAATAGCTTTATTCCCAAAGTACGAAAATCCTGTATCCGACCAGAGTGGTCGGTATTCGGAACGTACTCATTTTATAGAGGACCAGATTCCGACCATTATTATTTGCTTGATATTTTGAATAAAATACGCAAATATTACTTACTGATTGATATCGACGGTGCTCAACAAACCAATAAATGATATGATGCAAAAATACTACGAATTAAGCAAAGTTTTCTTCAAAATAATCCAGATCTTCGTTTACGCCGATTTATGTTTTTTTCGGATCCGATTTGTCAAAAAAAATTCCCTTGCGACGATTTCGGTCAAATGAGATATTTGCTGTAAACGTATCTAAACCAAATTTTGTCTTATAATGTAATATAAATTTATGAACTAATTGAGCGCAAATTCATAACTTTAACGTGAAATTTATAAGTTTAGGAGGGAAAAAACCAAAATGGTCGGATACAGGAGGTCGGTCGGTATACGGCGCTTTTACGTTAATTGAAAAGGGTTAATATTTTTAGTTAACCAACTGGGAGGTTACTCATTTTTTTACAGATAACTTACACAATATCGAGTAGTCTTTGTTATCAGCATATTTGTAGGATAAGACCAAAGACATGGGAATACACACATATTACATTCACGCCCTTCAATCCTTTTAGGAGTTCTAATATCCTAGCGACATAATATCCCTAGGTCACTTTTTAGCAAAAATACTGGGGTTGATTAATAACTAACGGGACTTATCGCGTAAATTTTTATATAATAAAGTTACCTTTATTATTAACCCGGGTTAATAATTAACGTCTAAACGTCGGGTTAATAATAAAGGTAACTTTATTATATAAAAACTTACGCGATAAGTCCCGTTAGTTATTAATCATTAGTATAAATCGCGAATCTCTTAAAACTATAAAAACTGGGGTTGCGATGTCATAACAGAACTTTGGTGACGGAATGCTAGTTCATTGTCCAATAGATTTACCCTTAGTCATCTCACAGCAGCAGCAGCTAGTTAGCTTTGTTTTTACATTCCAGTCTAGCACGGGAATAAATGTAATGTAATGAACTAGTCTTGTAAATTATTAGCTAACTATTCCCTATTTTATTTATTATTTTACCTTATACTCCGATCCGGAAAATAATGCTAGTTATGGTGTTTGATGGATAGCCCAGGTTCTGTCCACCGTGGCGCGATTGGTTAACCACCTGAACGCTAATCATGAGGTCCGGGTTCGATTCCCGGTGGCGACAGAGTTAAGAACTACGCATTTATTCTGCTTTCCAGTCTGGTCGTTGATTATATAATATGCTATATATGTATTTATCTATATATAATAAGAACATATTTCTTAATTATACGTTGACTAGTACCCTTAAAACAAGTCTTAAATTAAGTGTCCTAAATATTAAATTATTTTATATTGTATTATATGTCATATAATTTACGAAATGCATCGAATACTACGGTGAGGGACAACATCCTGAGGAAACCTATCAATTCCCCGAATACTAATAGTCAGTGCTTGTAAATGGCGACATGGCTTACCTGTCAAATTGAGTACTTACTATCTGTTCAACACGTGGGTTTGAGGTGGCCATAGAATTACTACCTTCGCAATTGCGGAGATGGACACCTGAACCTCTGACTACCCTTCAAGGTTATTCGTGAACGCGTTTTGTTTGTTCCATGTCATATAAGCTTTGCCATAGTGGCCTCTAAATGTGGATAACAACACATCTATACCTAACTAAACCTGCCTATTCTTATGTTTTTTCACTACGCCAAACTTGGTTCAAGGTTATCGTGGGCAAACCATGCAATTATTACCTATATATAACTTTGTCAGAATTCGACTTAGCTCAGTTGTTTGGGGCTTGACTCTGTATCAGTGGGTACAGGGTTCAAATCCCGCTTGAGAATGTACCAATGGAAAAGAAGTTTAATGAATTTCTATGTAAATTTTCGTTATAAAAGTACATTTACGAAATGCGTCGAATACTATGGTGAGGGAAAACATCGTGAGGAAACCTAACTGTTCATCGAACAGGCAATAGTTAGTGTTTGTAAATGGATAGAATCTATCTAGTTAACTATTATCATTATTGTTTATTTTATTTTATTAAGACAAACGCGTTCATGACCATTAACCCTTGCGGGGTAGTCAGAGGTTCAGGTTTCCGTCTCCGCACTTGCGAAGGTAGTAATTCTATGGTTACCTCAAACCCACGTGTTGACCGGAAAGTCAGTACTCAATGTGACAGGTGGTAAGCCGCGTCGCCATATACAAGCACTAACATTTATGTATTCCGTAGTATTCGGCGCATTTCGCAAATGTATTTTTAATAATAATTATTTGTGTTTTTGTATGATATTGGGGTTTGTTGATTTACATTTTTGGTAATATTTAGGATATCTTCACTCATAACTCTCACTACCTCGTAAGATAATACAAATGTGAGGTTTTTGATATTAAATTAATCACGTAAACGTGTTACAATTTAGTTCAAAACGTGATCAGTTAGTTATTACATTATTTTAAGTTTAGTTAGTTATTGTTTTATATTTGATGCTACGTGATAAACTTACGTTTTACGAATACGATTAAATCAAAAATTATATAACTAAATACGTTCTTTTTAACATTAAACCCGGTGCTAGGCCAGACGTAATGATTTTTAGATCATATAACGACTTGACTAGGTGTTAATGGAATGTACAGGACGATGGGATAGCAACCTGTCACCAATGTTTATACAACATTTGTAATACTAATTGTAAAATTTACTAAAAATATAATAGAAGTTTATTTGTTCTTGAAAAGAATTCAATAACGTACATGATTATGAGTATGTAAACATAAGAAATTGATTGAAAATACATAAAACACAAGTTTTTAATTGTATAATATAAACTATAACCGCCGAATGGCTATGAGGCGGTGTATTAGTGTCAAAAGAATATAATAGAAGTTTATTTGTTCTTGAAAAGAGTTCAATAACGTACATGATTACGATTTTGCAAGCATACGAAATTGTTTAAAAATACCTAAAACACGAGTTTTTAATTGAATAATATAAACTAGTCATAACCGCCGAATGTCTATGAAGCGAAAGTGGTTTGTCAGGATCGGGACGGATGGAGATCAGTAATCTCTGCCTACCCCTCTACAGGCAATCAAGCGTGATGTGTATGGATATATTTTTAATTGAACTAAATAAAGACTAGTGTCAATTGAAAAGGTAGTGTGGATCTGGATTGAGGGCACATTTTTCAAATATTGGCCAAATCGAAATGAAACTCACAGGGTATTTAGTAAAGAATTCGTAAAACCTTCCATGGTGTGAATGATTGTAAGTCAATAACTACATAACATATAGGCAAAGTAGAAAGTTGTTACGGGCTCATAATACGTGCTAACTTATTGTATAATTTTATAAATACATAATTTAGTTAAACAGGTAAATTAATATTCATGTGAATACAGTTGTAAATATATTTTTTACATGTAGTTATTTAAATTTCGCACCTTCTGGTCAATTGACATAGGCCAATCAATCTGTCATTAAGTTGTTGCTCTCGCTAATCTGTAAACATCACTAGCCGACATCTCGTATTTTTATTTAATAAAGTATTTCTCAGTTTTCTAATAAGAAACTTACTTG
>JAMBLF010001820.1:0-34099 GCA_030578115.1 Leucoptera coffeella
AATGGTATTAATGTTGTAACACCCTTCCATTTATATATTTATATGTTACTTATATCAACTTTATAATTTATAGTTATTTATCTTTTTAAAGGTGTTTTTACCTGTGTGTAAAATAATTGACCATATCTCCAAGAAATCATATATCCTTAGTCACCTTTTGATAAACTATTGAAAATATTATGACATGTGGCTCAACAATATTAGCAACAGGTTGACTCATCACCGAATAGATTCCAATAAAATTTTGTCCTTAATCCCTTCAATGTAGTAAGTTACGATCTATTAATGTCCCCGAAGGTTTATACTATACAACTTGTTATTTCTTCCACAATTATTTCCTACTTCTGTACACAAAAGTTTTGTACTTTGTCTATGGCAAATCAGTTAACTGTTCAATTCTTTCTGTCGTCTCCTTACCAATTTAAATTAATTGAACGGTTGTCTTAACAACCGTTGACAATGATTAGTTTGCCCACTGACGAATGTTCATTAACAGCCCACTCGCCTGCGTTTAATGAGAATCCCTGTTTACTGTTGAGGTGGTATCTAATGAATACGTAATACTAGTATAATGTGCAACTTAACAAGACTTGGTGTTTTACAACAAAACGGGACTTATCACGTATATTCTATAAACAAATACCTGTGCTATAACTTCTTCCTTCTATAAAGCTTCTCTTTGTTTATAAGATTATACATATATGTGATAAGTCCCATTTTCTTCTAAAATGAATTAAAACCGCGAGTCTATCAAAAATATTATGAATTGGTGTATTTGTACACAGCATAGATACTACTAGGTATTAATGGGTACATTCGATATATCATTATCACTTCCGGGTCAGACGATGTATAAACACCATCTGCAATGCTTTGATTTCTTAGACTATTTTATAGCTAAGTAGCAAGTAATTCTTTTCATATTACTCATAGATTTATACCTAACATGCCTTCGAAATTACGGAGATAGTCACTCAAGCCTCTTACTACCCAGCTACAATAAAAAAGAGTATTATACACAAGTCGTGAAGCGTAAGTTATGTTAATTTCATTAACAAATATTACCTTGAATGTTATAAGAAGTCTCGTTATTAAAACAAATTAAAACGTGTCAAAAACGTGTCACAAACAGTGCTTATTTCTAACTTATTTTTCGTAATTCCTTTCTTATTGTTTTATAATTTCCCTACATTACCCACAGTGGTTCAAAGTCCCGAACTTTACTTTCGCTTCAGCATAACATAAACAACTTTTAAAGGCTTGCCTTACTTGGGCATGCGTCATTCGCGAGTGACTCATGATGAAGGTGCCTACGTCATCTTAGGCTGTGAACACATTACGCGATCAAAGCGTGTAGGGAAGTCGGGTTGGTTCGTGCTATTCCTATCAATATTGACACTTAGAAAGATCCTAGTAATTCTCTTACGTCAAACTGTGTCTCTCAATGGTCTTTATTACTTGTAGACTTTGTTGTTATATAATAATATTTCCAATTAGTTCTGTATATTATATTCTCAGTGAACTTTCTGCCTAATATACAGCTTTGGTATATCAATAAATTATTGATATTGTTTTTATTTAACGACTTAATTTACCAAATATTCATACACTTCTTAATTTGACTTCATTTCGTTAGTTAAATTTATTATTTTAAGGCTTTGGGCTATTGAAGCAAAGCCGAGAAGTAGAGGTAAAATATCCAATTAAATACATGTAGAGTACCTGCAAAGTACATAAATGTTATATAATACGTTTATTTTTACGTCGCTTTTATCGACAAGTGTACAGTCAGCCTTACGAATAACATTATGGCATAAACGCGACTCAGAGCGGTTCTCAAGCAAACATCGCCAGTGGGTGTATGCCCCACATAGTCTGCAATGAGATAAGGCAAATCTTTGAATTAAGCTTCTCATCTGTTATGCTAGAATTTTATACCATGACTAGCATGAAATGCGATTCTTTGATACGTATTTACATATTTATAAAACAAATATGAGTGACGATTGATTGTACCTAAATATTGAATCATCCCTAGTCTTTTATTTGCATCCTACAAGATGCCGAAAAGAAAAGCACCTACTTAGCATTCAGTCTAGGTCCAGACTAACACGATAGTTAATCAAACAGTTGTTAATTAATAATAGTTTCAACAAATGTTTTTTTAACCTGTCAATCCTCAGACCAAGGAAACTATAATGGACCGGCCCTATTATACATATACAAATTAAAGTTATGTATAGTGAAAAGAAAAACTATGAAATATCTGCTATCTCTGTTTGTCCAATGAGTTTTTCAATTCATGGAAAGAAAAAGCAATAATTTGGAACGTGTGTTCGAACTGTCAATCTTTTTGAATGACGTCACAGACGTGTCGAGTCGCCATTTTGTGTATAGCTAAAAACATGTAAACAAAACAGTTTACGGAATTATTTTCATAAAATAAATGCGTATTTAAGTTATTTTTCATTAAAACTATAGTTGTTTGGTTCAAATATATAGTAAATACAATGCCTAAGTGTGCTATAATAAATTGTGGATCCAGAAATAATAAAAATCAGCCTAATTTGTCTTTTCATAGGTAAGTTTGTTTTTATTAAAACGTAAACCTTTAATATATAAAGTAATCTTTAGCAATACGATTTTATTAGTTCTCCTGTGTTGTGTACGTCCCATAATTGTGAAATTAACGTCATTGTTATAATGTAAACCTTTGATCAAAGTTGTAAACAAACACCTTGTTTTTGTTTTGGTTATTAGTGTTGGGCAGTTCTGATGTTTATCGATAGTTATTTTGACCTAGTCGAAGTAAAGTAATATTATTCTATTATTACAAGTATACTGACACGAAATTTTGTTTAAGGTTACCCAGAAACCCATGATTCCAAAAAACATGATTCCAGTCATAAACATCTTTTAATCAAAAGTGTCATAGAAACTTATTTAGATATACGTTTTAGACCTATGCTGCGCATGACGTTGCTTAACTTGAACAATCGGTTAAAAATCGCTCAAACAACTGCGCCACGCATGATCTTCTCTTAACTAGTCTAATTAAACTATCGACTATCGATAAAGAGAGCTCAGTTAGAGGACGTCGTACATCACTACTAAGTCAGCCATATTGTGTTTTGAAGGTATACACGCCTAATACATAGGTATAACAAGTCCATTAGTTTCCTTGGTCTGAGTGTCAATCGCACAATGTCGACATTGAAAATTGCCACTTGTCGTTACCTAGCAACGAAATCAACAACAAACATTTAGAACTTTCGTATAGAGTGACAAGTTAGTTAAGTTTCGTGTTCATTCATTCTTAAACGTGCTTTTATTGGGGCAAGACTTCGTGACAAAGATTCCGTGACCTTAGAAGAAAGTGAATGAATTAAGTGCGGTTTGCAAAGAACTGAATGGATTGCATGTTTAAATGCAGTGATGGAAATGTGATAAGTTTTACGTGTTAAATATCGATTGCACGGTTGGTCAACGAGGTTTGAAGGGTCCATAACTTGTGTGCATTTTGGAAATATACAATTTCCTTAAAAAATAAAACTAAAATAGCTTAAAATATATGTTTCTTGGATAGTAATAAAATAATCAATAATATTTAAACTTTACAAATCTAATTAGCTTATTGTTCTTTATTCATATCATAACAATAGCTTAAAGTCAAGCCTAATTCAAAACATCATTGCATAGCTAAAAATTAAAAACTACTAGTGATATACGAGTACTGTGAAAATATTTTCATTAATAATATTTAAACAACATATTATGCACCTAAAATTGAATTCTACACATTTTCAAGACATAAGCTGTCCATTGTCACTTAATCTTATGCATCTACAGTTAGAAACCATAGCTCAGATAATCTAAACCCAAAATAAATGCACATTAAATAAAACTAAATATTCAAACACTAATTATCTCTTAAATCTATGACTCTTGTTAAAAGACCTAATTTAGATAACCTAGGTAATTGTGAAGTATAATGGTAACCAAAAATCTCTCCCGTTCCTGGGACCGAATGAATTGGTGGCAATCGGAACAGTGGAAGAATAAGAGCATATCTTCGATGGATTTGAACGACATGGATCCCGACAATATTAGGAATGGATGGCTCACTCTTGAGAATCAGGTACTCTTAATACCTAGGCAAGTCTTTTATCCTTCTACCTTTGGGGCACAGATGTAAGAATACTCTGGGATTTTAAGAGATTCGCGATTTATACTCATGATTAATAACTAACGGGACTTATCGCGCATGACTGCTGCAACGTAGCCGAAACGTCGGGTTAATAAAGGTAACTTTATTATATAAAAACATACGCGATAAGTCCCTTTAGTTATTAATCATGAATACTCTGGAAATGAATACTTTGGGGTAATGATAATAAGTGCTCGGTCTTTCCCATAAATATGAATCATGTGTGATATTAGTCTTTTTCGGGGTGCCTTGAGATCGTCACAATCGTAGACTACTTATGATTATTCCGTGTAAAAATATTTTTGCTTTATATTAGCTTTTTTATTATAATAAGTATTTGGATTGGAGTTATCATATATTTAAAGAACTGATTGAAAAACTTTATCATGTAAAGTAGGGAAAATGAAGATCCGTTTTTATTCTACAATTGTGACGAAATATGTATTATATGTATGTACATTTAGCATAACTATAGGGATTATGATGGTATTAATTTAAGGATAGTGTTTAAAAGAACAGATAATACGAAAATGCACTCCTAAAATTGTACACCAAATTAATACAGTCCCAACCCAAACCTAACCTTTGGTGTACGTTTAGCTATATTTTGGTGCACATTTCAGTATGTTTGACGTGCATTGAATTATTTTCTTTAATTTAATGCAAAACTAGTTACTCGCTCCGGCTTCGCACGGGTATAAAATATATAGCCTACTCTACTATTTAATGGATGTTATTATAAATATAAACCTTCCTCTTGAATCACTCTATCTATTAAAAAACGCATCAAAATCCGTTGCGTACCTAGTTTCAAAGATTTAAGCATACAAAGGGACATAGGGACAGAGAAAGCGACTTAGTTTTATACTATGTAGCGATATATAATACAACACGACTTGCAGTGATTCACATGTGAGTTTTTAATCACCAGCTGGCACTTCTCATGACATTGGAATTGTGTTTATAGAATGTTAATATAGTGACTAGTCTAGTGTTTGTATTGAACTTTAATAATATGTCATTGTGATATATAAAATTATTGATAGTTCTACAATCACGTCCATATGTCATCAGTATCTTCAATACCTTTCGGAGTGAACAGAGCCTTTGAAGATATGTTTTTTGCTCACTTTCAGAACTCTAAGCGGTCGTCGTAGCATTGATTTGTAATATTGGGAATAGGTTGCTAGTTCATCGCTCAATTCCATCCATTCTCTCCCTAGCTCTCTAGTTCCTTTAATAATTGTGGCTCAGATTAAAATATTTATTCGATATCGAGCAGAAAGACAAATAGTTACTATCTTTTTAAGTCCTAGATCAAGCTCAGACCATTATCATATTAAAACACACTCGTACCTTGCGTGACGTTATAACAGTTCTAATAATAATATTGGGAATAGGTTGCTAGTTCATCGCTCAATAAATTCCATCCTCTCCCTTGTTCTCTTGTTCCTTTAGTAATTGTGGCTCAGATTAAAATATTTATTCTATATCGAGCAGAAAGACAAATAGTTACTATCTTTTTAAGTCCTAGATCAAGCTCAGACCATTATCATATTAAAACACACTCGTACCTTGCGTGACGTTATAACAGTTCTAATAATAATATTGGGAATAGGTTGCTAGTTCATCGCTCAATAAATTCCATCTTCTCCCTAGCTCTCTAGTTCCTTTAGTAATTGTGGCTCAGATTAAAATATTTATTCTATATCGAGCAGAAAGACAAATATTTACTATTTTTTAAGTCCTAGATGTAGCTCAGACCATTATCATATTAAAACACACCCGTACCTTGCGTGACGTTATAACAGTTCTAATAATAATATTGGGAATAGATTGCTAGTTCATCGCTCAATAAATTCCATCCTCTCCCTTGTTCTCTTGTTCCTTTAATAATTGTGGCTCAGATTAAAATATTTATTCGATATCGAGCCGAAATACACATAGTTGCTATCTATTTAAGTCCTAGATCAAGCTCAAACCATTATCATATTAAAACGTACTCGTACCTTGCGTGACGTTATAACAGTTCTAAAAGCGAATGAGTCACGTTTGTGTAATAATGTAATTCGCGAAATTATAAACAGAATACAAAGGCAGTTCTTTTGTATACAATGACATAAGGCTGTTACGTCATGGCTTTTTGGCGAATGGTCGTAAACACGCGTATATGGCGAGGATTATGCAAGGTTTCCAAGGCTCGATTATCCCTAAAGGTATAAATAGGTCATGTGATACTATTTAGTACTATTTGGCATGCAAGGGTTAATAAAAAAAATATTTCGTGTAGATCAACCAGCTGTCTAATAATGGTAGTTATTTGCGTTTATCATATTTACGGTTTTAACTAACACTGTGGTATATTGGTTTATTAAACTACATCTAGAAAGATGTTACGTTATAAATGTATTCAAAAATCTTCCAAACATGACCAAAATGGCAAAAAGCCTATAAGCAAACATATCCTATGCTAGTAACGTAATAAGAATGCAACACGTTCCCTTATGTTATCTCTGATCTCTCCTTTTTACATTACATTATTTAATACATAGTGATAGAGCAACCTACATACATATGAAAACCATCGAATAGCCAATGAGAGTGGGCCAAGCTTTTTTGGTCAGACGCCTCTCGAGACCACTGACTCACGGTCTCATTCAGCCAATGACCCTCTCACCTTGGCTGTATTTGGATTTGCAATCGATATCCGAGCTTTGCTGAGTTTGAGATAAAAGAAGTCATTTTGAATTGTCTATGAATCGAAGTACTATGAGAGACAATGTAAAGATTAAATAAATAATAAAGTATAAAACGAAGTCGCTTTCTCTGTCTCTATGTCCCGTTGTATGCTTAAATCTTAGAAACTACGCAACGGATTTTGATGCGGTTTTTTTTAATAGTTAGAGTGATTCAAGAGGAAGGTTTATATATATATACTAACATCCCTTAAATAGTGGAGTAGGTTATATATTTTATACCCGTGCGAAGCCGGCGCGGGTCGCTAGTAAATAATAAAATAAAAACGTTTATTTTCGGGCTAAATACTTGATCCATTCCTGCTTATGTTCTACAAGGGACAACGTAATTCTAATTACGTTGCAAACAAATGGGCTACCTCCACGCTCAGTTAATCGGAAAGAGATAAGACCTCTATTATTGAGAAGATGCACGATTTATGTCACGCCATCTGTTTTTCCAATTTGGCTTTAAAAATAAGCGGAGTAAAATAAGAAGTTAGCACTTACCGAAAAATCAGTATGGGATGGGGTATCTGTACTGTAGTATTATATTATCTGTGGATAAGATTAGTAAATAGAATGCTATGTAGCTGCATTTTTCCGGACATGATGTAGACTAGAATAAGGGCCGATGATAGGCAGTGTGGAATTTACTGCAAAATGAATCAGCAACCTGTGATTATATATAATCCATTTCCATGATTACGTTATTCAATGACGCTGATATATTAAGTGTCCCTTGTTCTGTACCTCGAAAGGGATTGATGTGCAACGATATAGACAAAGAAAAAGTAAAAATGGTCTATCACGATCGGGACAGATGGGGTTCCGTGATCTCTGCCTACCTCTCTACAGGGAATCAGGCGTAATATGTATGTATAGACAAAGATCGATTACAACTACTTTTCCACAGCATATTCTTAACTATAAATAAATTACTTAACTATAAATTCATTCATTGAATGTTATATAATAGTTATGATTAATAACTAACGGGACTTATCGCGGAAATTTTTATATAATAAAGTTATCTTTATTATTAACCCTACGTTTCGGCTACGTTGCAACAGCCTTGGTCACGTCGGGTTAATAATAAAGGTAACCTTATTATGTATAAACTTACGCAACAAGTCCCGTTTATTATTAATCATGAGTATAAAGCGCGAATTTCTTAAAACTAAAATTATAAAATAGTTTTCCTAAATAAAGGAAACGCATCACATTCTCTTAAATCTAAGTTAAGTTAAAACTAACCTATTCCTGGGAGACTGGTGGCCTTCGGATGATAAATTGTTCTCTCCATATACGGTATTAGGAAGAAGACAATTAACTTTTCACCTACGCGTGTATTGTTCGGTTTAATGCCAATACAAAGGTTTTGTTTTTCTAAACATCGTGTTCTGTACAAGGTCAAGACTTTTGAGAGATAAAATAATATAGGAAGATTAAGGGATGGTTGGTAACTACCTAGAAGGAATATATGACTGTAATAACGAAATATCGTATTCACATCATATTATGCTGGCGATTGGAGCAAATAATACGGATATTGTTAAAATCTTTACATACATAATGATGAAAGTGGAGAGGAATGTATAGGTATTGAAGTATGTGTCATATTTGTTATATATTCATGTTCTGTCTACCCATTAATGTAATCTGGGATGTTTATGTGTATATGCTATATAGAGAAATAAATATGTCACGTTCAAGAACTTTCATACTCTCAAAACTTGCAACATACAACTAATACTCTTAATTCGGTTCGTATGAAGATTTATATTCCTATAAATCTGAAAGATAAGCTTCCATGCCATATAAGTTTTGCGAATGGCAATATTATTTATTGGCAACTAATAAAGTTACCCTAATACGGTGTGTTGCCATATTTTATTAATACAGTTTTCAGTTTTTGATTTAGTACTATCCTAAATCGAAATTGTCCTAAAGAGATCTTTCGAAATACGTTTATACATACGTATATTAAATGTTATATGTATATTATTATTACTTTTTTTACCTGCTGACATTTTATCTCTTTCGGTGTACACAAAATATAAGACATAATATTGGACACTATCAACGGTAAGAGATACCGTTGTAGAGAAACCTGTCTATCCTTGAAATAGGCAATAGTCAATGTATAATGGCATAGAACAACATATACCATGTTACTTGTTGAGTCAGGTGATAAGAGGATTTGATGGGACATAAATGAACTACTCCGCAATTGCGGAGACAGACACGCTTACCTTAGTTTTTGTATCATATGTGTTATGTGTTTCTCCTTCATTTCTCTACTAGTGACCGCTTGCATATATACATACCCATTCACGTCCTTTAATCCTTTCGGGGTGGACATTACTTTGGAAACAATATAACATTGTCTAGGTCACATTTTTGATTGCTAGTCCATCATTTAATAAGTTTCATTTACCCCCGTCCCTAGTCCTGGTCCTATGACATACCATGAAGAAGGGCAGCTAGTTTGACTTCATTTTTACCTAACAAATCTAAATCGTTTGTACCAGGCGCGCATACAGCAGAGGCAATTAGCAGAGCGGGAGCTGAAGATAGCCTCCCTGTACGAGAGCCAGCAGGCCAGGGCCTTGGACCGCGTGAGGAATTCGCCAGCCAACACCGCTCACAGTGTTACCAGCGATGACACGGATACCTCGCAAGTGTCATTGCATCCTGGGAAGGTTGGTCACACTTTGATTTAATCTAACATTTATAATTTTGTATTAAATTATGGTGTACCTTGGAGATGTTGTGAGATAAAGGATGTTATAAAAATACAGGTGACAGGTACATAGTCTGTCACTCCGTAGATAATAATGATTTTTGATCCCATAATTGTTTAATTCGTCCCTTTATGTAATTACCCAACTATCACTAGACCAAATTTATGTAGGTTAAAGTGTATGTGTCCGAAGGTGTAAGAAATATACGAATAATGGTGATAGTGGACTCCAAAAAGAGACAGCCTAAACTAGTCTAACTAAACTTGGGTAACTTAGTCTCCTAGTCTTTAAAAGGCTCCTAGTTAGCATTCTCTTCACGTTCTAGGCCATACAGAACTTCCTTTAAAATTGACCTTTACAGGTTCGACAAATGTTCGAGGAGCGTCGCACCAAAGCCGGCATAGACAAGAGCTATCCCTTGCAGCCGATCCACAATAACAAGCTGCAGACCAAAGCCCCTCTCAGGGTGAAACCTCCCCCAAAAGTGGCAGAAAAAAGGGGGGAGAAGATCCTGCCCAGCAAGCCTTTGGTAGGCAGGGGTACGAAGACTGTGAACACGATACGGAACGATGTTAAGAAGCCAGTGGTAAGATAAGATTGAAGAGAGCATGCTTCGATGGTATGGACATGTTATGCAAATGAATGAAAGCAGATTGACAAAAGGAATATATATATGAGTGAAGTGGAAGGGTGGTTACGTAGAGGCCGGCCTAATAAGACATATAGCAGTCAGATAGACGCTATATTGAAAAAAGGTGACGTTAGGTGTACCTATAACCGCCGAGTGTGTATGAGAAGATGTATGAATGTCAATGAAGCGAAAGTGGTCTGTCAGTGTCGGGACAAATAGGGATCCGTGATCTCTGCCTACTCCTCTACAGGGAATCAGGTGTGATGTGTATGTATGTATGTATGGTAAGATATATAAGTATACTATGTCTAAAGGTATAATGTTCTGGGTTTACATATTATTACTACGTTTAACGTAGTGTAGGACACCCCCCTACTAGATGGACTGATGACCTGAAAAAGGTCGCTGGTAGTGGTTGGCTAAGGGTCAGGAGTGATCGTGTTTTGTGGCGTACTCTTGGGGAAGCCTACGTCTAGCAGTGGACTGACATAGGTTGATTGAATGATTGACATATTATTATAATAAATTCGTTTATTGGGTATTAAAAAGCTACATTATAAGTAACCAGAAGACAGTAGAACAAAACTAAAGTGTTTGAATAAAAATTATAATTAAATTAAAATATAAAATATATAGTAGCCAGAATGGCGGATGATCGAGAATTATAAACGATATGCACTAGTTTGTTGTGCTCTAGAAATTTCGCTATCTAGGTAGAACAACAGATATTATTGTCATATTTGCATCCTAGGAACAAGTGGTAAAACGTTAGCGATTCGAAATCTAAATGTATTGGATCGTCTGACTCATTAAGTCACATGCATCTTTTTAATTGTAAATTTATCAGTTAAAACTTTCGGTAATAAACAATCCTTAACTAGAATCCTTTTAAACTAGATCCTTCTTTCCACAGAAAATGGAAAAGATCACTAACGGTCATGGAGACGTCAACCACAACCATCAAGCAGACTTGCACGCTACAGCACAGAAGAATCGACAGGTACTTGACTATTCATAGCTTCGAGAGAAGTAGCTTGAACGATTTTATACGAATGTATTGAGACATTAAGTTAATACTCATTCAAAAACAATGTTACGACTTATACATATTCAAAAGTGCCGGAAAGAGCAGAGAAAGAATGATTTAGATATTCTTAATACAAAAAGATCTGTATTTTTTTTTCGTATATCATATTTCTTGACCAGTCACGTTGTATATTGAATATCACGTAAAAAGTGGGTTACGAGTGATCAGAGTCCAAAATGAACCTCCGACTACCCCTGGAGATCTATTGATCGTAAAAATAATAAGGATACTTGCAATTTAACTTTTTAATAAACCAATGTTCTATTGATACTTACTCCAGAGTTCAGTTTCCAAAAGTGGGCCTACACACTTCTCATACCTATAGGCTATTCGCGTTAAGTAAATAGTGGCGTCATTACGTTCAGAGGTTAAACGGGCCAATGAGACGTTAGTTAATAAGAAAATAAATCACTTTGACCAATTGCAGTCAACCGTTGTCACTACTCATTGGTCAAATCGTGGGGACATGATGACGTCACTATTTGCCTAAAGCGAATACACTATAACTGTATCATAACACAACTCTCTCACAGATATCCCGTCGCGATGACCACCACCCAGGCGATCATGCTGTGGACAACTACCTGATAGAGAACGAGACTTTCCCTGAAGCCCTGGCTCCACTTCCCACGCCAAGGTCACCGCCTGAAGCACCCAAGAGACCAGCCAGAAAGTAAGAACTTATATAGTCAGGGGTTTGAGAGACTATTGTTTAAAAAAACAGTCTATTGTTACTCTAAATCCAAATGTGATGACCTCCGTGGCGCGAACGGTTAATCTGAACGATATTCGATGATATAAAGCGAATAGGTGATGTTAAGAAAAAACTGTTTATATGAAAAATTTACACGTCAACCACCTACAGTTAGTGTATTTGGAAGCCTACCCACCCTAAGCCACAGGGCTTTGCCCTTTTAGGGGGTATGCAAATGTTTTGTATTGTTGCTCATTTTTTGAAATAAACGTTTTATTATTATTATTATATGTATTTTTTTATTTTGCAGAAGTCCAGCAGTAAAAAGTACGGCTAAACCAAAAGCTGCAGCACAACCTGCTATTGCACCAAAGAAGACTGCCACTAAAGTAAGTGATGATAATATTTACTGTATCAATCATTACATAGCATAAACCAAAGTCGCTTTCTCTGTCCCTTTGTATGCTTAAATCTTTGAAACTACGCAACGGATTTTGATACGGTTTTTTTTAATAGATAGAGTGATTCAAGAGGAAGGTTTATATGTATAATAACATCCATTAAATAGCCAGAAGTGCGAAGCCGGAGCGGGTCGCTAGTAATTAATAAATTTCAACTACGAATTTTATTAAATATGGCAACCAAGTCGTTTTTCAAAACATATTCCTGCCAGCTTCAAGTTTTGCTTCGACAATAATATTATTGAATGGGCTAATGACACAAAATATGTATTAGCAATAAATTTAAATATATCAAAATATAATAGGTGTTTGACACAAACACAGGTGAAAATAAAACTAATCTGAATGACTTGATATAGGTACTATTAAGTGATAAGGTCTGGAATAATAATTAGAGATCGCGCCACATAAATTGGCAGTTGGAGGCGTCGCCACAGTCGCGTAATTCAGTGTTACCAGTAAACACGCCAAAACTAGCACTCACTGTGCCATACGGCTTGATACATGATATGTTTCATTTGTAACGGTCTTTGGTTGCAGAGCAAAATTATAAATATCACAAGCTCTCTTTGAAAGTTATCTTATGATCTAAGTATAAATTAAAAAAACTATTTCAAACATGATTAATAATTAACGGGCTTATCCTTCTTATTATATATTACATATATTATGTGTTCCTTCATTCTGTCCGCAATAGACCGTTTAGTCTGTCCGACGCACGGTGATCAAATTTTAGGTTTTAGGTGTAGAAAAATATTTTGTTAGTAAAAAAATTTTATTTGGGTTTATTTATGATTAATCCAATTAAACAAGTATTTAAGTACGTAATAATATTATTTTTTTATTAGAAAAAATATATATGTGAATTTTAACACAATATTTAATTATAATTAAGAAAAAACACAAAAATGAATTAATAAAGATATGAATATTTTTAGATTTAGTGGTAGTTGGTTTTATTGGTGGATGTCTTTTTAAACAATTGAATAAATCACCATTTTTTATTGTGGCACCATTATCTGAAAAACCACATACTTTGTTCTACAAAGGCAGAAATAGAGTAAAAAAAACAACATATCTTATTAGTAAAGACTTGTACCTAACATAAAACGACCATTTCATACTGTTTTATTTTGTTTCTTTAAAGATCGGAAGGTTGAAAGTTCGAAAAGATCCCTTTTAGACATATATTTTTTAACTTATTTTTTTATGCAAAACAAAACACTGTAAACAAATATAACAAATTCTAAATATACCACCATACCTTCTACTATGTGCACCATTTTTACTGAATTGAACAAATAAGTATGTTGTCAACACAAGACGATTCAATAAGCGCGCAAAACTTGTTGAAATTCACAATAAACAAAATAAACTGATTTGTGATGGCTTCAATACGTGATAGTTACAGAAAAAAACTGATTTGTGTCAAAATTATAATAGTATATCATAGATAAATATCTAGAGATCCCGCCACATAAGGTGGCAGTTGGAGGCGTCGCCACAGTCGCGTAATTCAGTGTTACCAGTAAACACGCCAAAACTAGCACTCACTGTGCCATACGGCTCGATACATTATAGGTTTCATTTGTAACGGTCTTTGGTTGCAGAGCTATAAACTCAAATAAAACAAATTAATATATCAAAGTCAAAATATGTTTATTAAACTATTTCAAACATGATTAATAATTAACGGGACTTATCCTTCTTATTATATATTACATATATTATGTGTTCCTTCACTCTGTCCGCAATAGACCGTTTAGTGTGTTCGACGTAGGATTTCCCACAGCTGCAATCAATCTTATACACACCCTTATATCTTATATCATGAGTATAAATCGCGAATCTCTTAAAACTATTATTTCAAACATGGCACTGAGCATTGTCTTTACATATTTTTTACCGAGGTTAAAGTCAAAGTCAAAGTCAAATGTTTTTATTCAACATAAGTACAAGTACAGTACATTCATTGAAAGTCAAAACATTTGCCTGACACTGGTTGTCTCTTATCATTGAAATTCTACCGTTGGTTCGGAAGCCCTGGCTCGGAGAAGAACCAACAAGAAACTCCGGCTTTCAGGATTTTTTGCCCAGTGCCATTTACAAAAACAAATTTATAAAGAAACATAATTAACTTTGCACATATAGCTTAGATGCACTCATTGCCAACCCTGAGCATCGGCAAGGTAGTCTCCGACCGCGTAGTAAGCGCCCCGGACTAGTCGGCCTCTAACTATAGTCTTAAATTTAGGCAAGGGCAATCGCGTAATCCAGTCCGGTAAATGATTATAAAAACGCACGCAATTTCCAATAAAAGATTTCTTGACCTTTTGAAGCCTCGAGGGCGCCACATACAGCTTATGTTTGTTCCTAGTATTAATTTTATGAACATCACAGTTTCTTCTAAAAATATTTATATTTTTATGTACATAAATGACACAATCATATATGTACTGAGCAACAACCGTCAAAATATCAATTTCTTTAAATTTTTCACGAAGTGACTCTCTGGGGCCCATTCTATAAATGCAGCGAACAGCCCTCTTCTGCAAAACGAATATTGTGTTTATGTCAGCAGCACAACCCCACAGCAAGATGCCATAAGACATAATGCTATGAAAGTAGCTGAAATAAACAACCCTAGCCGTGAACTCGTCCGTGTATTCCCTAATCCGTTTAACAGCATATGCCGCGGAACTAAGTTTTTTAGATAAAACGCGAATGTGGTCTCCCCACTGCAGCTTTGAATCTAAAGTTATCCCTAAGAAGACAGTAGTATTAATTTTATCTATTTTCTCATTATTTATTATTAGATTGGTTTCGACACCATTAACATTTGGCAAAGTAAATTTAATACATTTTGTTTTATTATTATTAAGAACTAAATTGTTATATTGAAACCATTGAACTACATCTCCTATCACCGAGTTTACTTTTTGCGACTCATCAATTTTCCTGCTAATTTTAAAGATTAGGGATGTGTCATCAGCAAAAAGGACCATCCTGCACCTATTTTTAGTTACAAAAGGTAAGTCATTTATGTATACTAGGAAAAGAAACGGACCTAATATTGAACCTTGAGGCACCCCCATCTGGACTGAACGACCCGACGACTGCTCCAAACCAATAGTTACTTTTTGTACTCTATTACTTAAATATGATTTTATTACATTTAGTGAATTATTTTTAACTCCATAATACTCTAATTTTCTTATTATTATATCATGTCGGACACAATCGAACGCTTTAGAAAGGTCACAGAAGATACCAAATGCATCCTGTGACCGTTCCCAGGCATCAAAAATCCCTTTTATTAATTCTACACCAGCATCAGTGGTGGACAAACCCTTTGTAAAGCCAAATTGTTTAGAATGTAGCAGTCCGTTCAAATTAAAATGGTACAACATCTGATTTAACAAGATTTTCTCGAATACTTTACTTAATGCTGGTAGCACGGATATTGGACGGTAATTAGATGGGTCCAAGGTACTACCAGACTTATATAGGGTAGGGGGAGGGTAGTCTGACTTTCGGATCGAAAAGACGTGTTTATAGTTGTAAAAAGTTTTTCGCGCGCTTTGTGAGATTTTCCTACTGTAAACGTTTGTCCTAGTAATTGAGGTGAATCAGTGTTGGCAAAAAGTGTTTTACTAGTGATTTGACTTGAATTGGGCCAAAGTGTTTTGAGTTCTTCAGTCAGTGGACGTTAGATTTTAAAATTAAACGACAATTTATCACACTAAATTTATTTGAAATGAATTGCGCGGCGTGTACTCGGGAGGTTCCCGTCGAGGAGCAGCTCAGCTGCGTCTTGTGCCACGATGCCTTCCACCACGACTGTCTCGGCATCTCCGCGGCGCAGTATGAGGCTTCCCTGCCGACGCTGCGGCATTCCTGGAGATGTCCACGTTGCCGGGGGGTCACAGTCACTCGCCGCCGCACCGATGACACGCCTGTGGGCTCTCTGCACTCCACCGTCGCTGCCGAAATGTCTTGCGACGAGATGAGCTTGTCCTGCGCCAGCGCCGATGAGGAGGCCCCCGCGCGCCGCTCCTCGCCCCGCGCTGCCACCTCTGGGTCGGCGCTCAACGGGCTGGCGGAGCTCTTGGACGAGAGGCTGGCTGCCGACAGAGCAAGACTGACCGCGGAGTTGAAGGCGAGCCTCGTCGATGCGGTTGCGGGGCAGGTGCGCTCCGAAGTGGCTGCTGCGCTCGCTGCCATCACCGAGGAGTTCCGGGGCATCCGGTGTGTCGTCGAGCAGTTTGGTGCGCGTCTCGCCGCACTGGAGGCCGAAAACACTGACCTGCGGGACCAGCTGTGCGCGCTTCGTGAGAACCCCGCGACTGCGCACGTGGTCGTGGGCCTCGAGGCGACTGTGCAGCGCCTGGAGGAGGAGCTGAGCCAACGTGAGCAGGCGTCGCTCATCAATGACGTTGAGCTGAGTGGTGTTCCGGAGCTTCCGGGGGAGAACTTGGAGCACGTCGCGGTCCTCGTTGCGCGGAAGCTGGGCTTCGAGCTCGATAACAGGGATGTGGTCGATGTGAGGCGCGTCGGCGGCGGTGGGGCGCGCGCAGCGAACTGACGCATCGGGATGTTCCGACGCAGTGGCAGGGAGCGATCCCCCCCGCGCCGCCTGCCTCCCGGCCCCGCCCCATCGTGCTGAGGCTCGCGCGGAGGGCCGTCCGTGACGAGTTCATTAGGAGCGCCCGCGTCAGAAGGCGGCTGGACTGCACGGGCATAGTGCAGGCGCCGCTTCTCTCCGGCGTCCATACAATCTACGTCAACGAGAGGCTAAACAAAATGAACCGCATCATATTCGGCAGGGCCCGTGACGTTCTGGCGAAAACCTTTCGTTGGCGGTCGGTGTGGACGCGGGAGGGCAGGGTGTTTGCGCGGCGCAACGAGGCTGCCCGCCCGCTCTGGCTGCGGAGCGTCCGGATGGTGGAGGAGCTCGCCCAATCATCCAAATAATTATATCTATGTTTTATGTCTTTTTGTAGTTTTTTGTTTTTTGTTGTGGATGATTACACTCTGCTTTGCCAGCGCTGTGGGAGGGCAACCGCTTAGTGGGGGGTACTTTTTATACAGTCACATAGTGTTAATATGTATATATTCAATTACATTATTTATAATCTACGTATTAATATATTTTAACATTTTTACCAAATATTTCTACGATTATTTATTGAATATTATTTATATCATAAACGCTATATTTTTCGACATATTTATTTACATTATCGGTACATACATATATCATTTTTATAGTATTTATATAGTTTGCATTATACATACAGTAACTTATTCCGTCTTACTTTCATATATGTCACTTTTGGTACATGAGCATGTCATTGTGAGCCGCTTCAACCCTTTCGTCCATCGTTGTTCAATTGCCGACCTTTTACGAAATAAAAATGACGACATTTAAAAGTCTGAAGTTAGGTCTTTATAACGCTGGTTCATTGTGCAATAAGCACGACGAGTTAGAGGTCGCCATGGCCAGAGTCGCGCCTGATCTCCTGGCCGTGAACGAGACGTGGGCCCGTGCCCAGGATGGGGATGCGCTGCTGCCGCGCGTGCAGGGCTACCGGCTCCGCCACGTCCCTCGGCCGACCGACCTCGGCAGGGCGCGGGGGGGCGGTGTGGGCTTCTTCGTGGGACGCAACCTCCGGGCTGCTACACTTGCTCACTCGGGTTCACATGGGCAGGTGGAACAGATGTGGCTGTCCTTTAGGGCTAGGTCGCTCAGGTTTATTGTGGGCACAGCGTACAGGCCAAATTGGGTAAATGTTGAGGACTTTTTTGACTCCTTGACCGAAACAATAACTAGTTTTAATACATACGATCATTTAATTTTAATGGGAGACTTCAATATAAACGTTCTTGACACGCAAAGCGCATCTACCAAAAAACTACAACAGTTCCTTAGCTCTTTACACATGACTAACCACATTAACGAAGCAACTCATTTTACACAGCATAGTGCGACCGCGATTGACCTCATCTGCTGTTCGGGTTCGGGATTGGTGTCGGGGACCAGCGTGCACCACGTGCCTGAGCTAGGGGGGCATGCCTTCGTATGCGTCACGCTTAGGGTCCGCAGGCCTAAGATGCCAGTTAGGTTCTTAACCCGTCGCCCTTTGCACCGTATTGACCTAGATAAATTTAATGACGACCTTCGGGGAATAGATTGGGACTTACTTGTTGACAACCACTGTATTGATGACATGCTACGTAATTTTAATGATTTAATTATTTCACTTTTTGACATTCACGCGCCCAAACATACATCCAAGATTGATAATAAAGGTAAACCATGGTTGACAAGTAATCTCAAATACATTATGCATTTAAGAGATAAGGCACATTGTACATATAAACGCACGAAACTAGATTCTGATTATGCTAAGTATAGGGACTTGAGAAAGTTTGCATCTGTTTGTTTATTATCCGAAAAAAAGGCTTATTACCAGTATAGGATCAACGGAAATATATCTAATCCTAAAGTTCTGTGGAAGGGCATTAAGCGGGATGTTGTTGATTTCATGGTTAAGCATCCATTGCCCCTTCACTTCGACGACCCTGATGCTCTGGCTGGACATTTCTTCAACGTTCCTGGGCCTCAATTTCCTTCCTCCACTGTGTCTGCTTACTTCAGAGCGCATCGCTTCAGCTCTACTACTTTCATCCTGGGTCGAGTGAGCGAGAGGCGGGTGGGCGAGTTGTTGCGGTCGATTGGGAGTGGGGCGCTGGGGGATGACGATGTCTCGAGAGACATGGTGCTTTTGGCATTGCCGGAGGCGCTCCCTGCGATTACGCGCCTTATTAATTGCTCGCTTGAGAGTGGAGTCTTCCCGGAGATCTGGAAGTCTGCTATTATAAAGCCAATACCGAAGAAGGAGAATCCAGTGACAAAATCAGATTTGAGGCCGATTAGCATCCTTCCTTACTTGTCTAAGGTCATAGAGAGGGTTGTTTATGAGCAAACAGCTAGCTTTTTGGCCAACAACAATATTTTGCCTATCTTTCAGTCAGGGTTTCGCAGGGGCCATAGTACTACTACGGCTTTAATGGACGTAGTGGATAACATCTTGGCCAGCCAGGATAAGCGTCTCGCCACCATTCTCGTTCTGCTGGACTATACTCGGGCATTCGATGGGCTTAACTGTGAGTTGCTCCTTGATAAAATGAAGTACTACGGTTTTGATGACGTGGCGCTGCGGTGGTTCAGGAGCTACCTCACGGGCAGGAGGCAGAGGGTTGAGATTGCTAGGACGGACGGGTCGCGTGCTTACTCAGAGCATTACGTTAGCAGTAGGGGAGTCCCTCAGGGCTCGATATTAGGACCGTTATTATTTATTTTATACACAGCTGACATAACTAATCATATACGACATTGCAAATATCATTTATACGCCGACGATCTACAACTTTATATCCCGATTGACATTAATAATTTTGACATTACTATACGTGCTTTGAATGAGGATTTACAGAACATATTTTCTTGGTCTACAGATAATTGCCTCTTGCTTAACCCATGTAAAACAAAGTACATGGTGTTGGGTACAAAGAATTATATTAGTGGGGTAGTTAACAGGGCGCCGAGGATCTTACTGGGTGGGATTCCTGTAGAGCGGGTGACAGAGGCTCGCAACTTAGGGATCGCTATGGACGGGGAGCTAAGGTTCGAAAGCCACGTGGTTGCCTTAGTGCGTGCTTGCTTTTATAGGCTGAAGGTTCTGTATAATTACAGAGCATTCTTAAGTGTAGAGGTGCGCGTGGCTATATGTGAGGCTTTGATAATGTCAAAAGTTAACTATGCCCTGGCGGCATACGGGCCGTGTCTGTATAAAAAGACTAGGAGGCTGTTACAGCGTGTCCAGAACGCGTGTGCCAGGTACTGTTTTCCTGTGCCCCCCAGGGCGCATGTCAGCCCCTTCCTTAGGGAGCACGGTGTGCTTAATGTTGAGGCACGTCAGAAATTTTTCCTCAGTTCCCTTCTGTTCGACATTGTTGGGTCTGGCGTGCCGGCGTACCTGTTCGATAAGCTTGAATGGCGGGCTCAGAGTAGGGCTACGAGGGATTGCGTTGCGCCTCTCATCATACCTCGGCATAGAACAACGGCATTCCGGGGCGGATTTAAATACCACGCGACCAAGTGCTGGAACGATTTGCCGCCGCCGATTAGGGGGTGCGCCGCAAAGACTACTTTCAAAACCAAACTTAAGGCTTATTTATTGTTCCAGCAAAGTCAACTTTCGTGACCTTGGGTTAGATGAGGCTTGGGATCAATAGTGACTGTAAGACTATGAGTATAAGTATTTTTATTTATTAAGATTATTAAGATTTATGTATTTGTCTATTTAAACTCATGTGTTTGATTCAACTTACCTATATGTATGTGTATATATTTATATTTATGTGTATATAATATATGTATGTATATATATATATATATGTATATATATTTTTATTATTATTATTATATATATATATATTATTATTTATATTTTCTGTTTAACTCGTGCCCTCTGCGGCTCAGGCGGAGGATTGGCGTTGTGGGCTTTGGCCTGCAACATATGCTGAGCCTGGGCCCTTTCACAGTGACAGTGCAGTTTCCTGTCTATTGTAATAATTGTAAATGTAAATGTTTTTGTACCTGTGCTGTTTTTGTGAATAAAATTTTTTTTTTTTTTTCTATTCTATTCTATTCTATATATCGGTGTTACTCTACTTAGTTTCATTAAATCAGGGTACGAACCTGATTCTATCGAGGCATTGAAAACCGATGCCAGATAAGGTGCCAACAAGTCAATAATAACACTAATTGTTTTGACCGAGTGTCCAAACAGATCCACAGTTTTTTTTCTTACTGAAAGTTTTGAATGTTTTTATTATTTCTAATGGAGTTGTAGGCCTAAAACGGAACTCACCATCACAACACGGGGCCGACAACGCAAGCAGATTGCAAGCCTTCTCAGCGCAACTGTTTAGTGAGCTGGATGTCATCAAAGGGAGGTTTCCAAAATATTCTTCAAAACATGAAGCAACATCTGCTTCGCCACATACAATTTTATTATTAAGTGTCAGCTTTAGATTATTTTGATTATATGTTTTAACTCTACCAGTTTCAGATTTAATGACATCCCACGTTTCCTTGATTATATTTTTAGATTTGAGTATTTTATTCCTAATATACAGCGACTTAGCCTGGATACAAACGTTTTTGAATATCTTTGAATACAATTTTACATAGTTTCTAAAAGTTACACTAAAGTTTGTTGTTTTTTCTTCATACAATCGATACAATTTTGTCCTACTAACATGGATACCCGGTGTTGCCCAATCACTAAACTTTTTCTTTGAATTTATATTTAAAGTTTTTGGAATAAAAACAGATTTATGTTCCCCATTAATTAGATCAAAAACTGTTTGGAACATTTTGTTAGGACAGCTACTGTGTATATTAAACAATCTTAATTTGTTGTTAATTTGTTCTCTAAAACGCTCCAAACGCCGTTCAGTTACCGGAATACAAGTTATAAGCTGAGAATTAATAGAATATATATTTTTGTTAAACGAAGCTAACAGGCCACTGTGATCAGACCTCAAAATATTAATAATTTTGCTGCTGTTTGGGTTCTCATTACTGAATATATTATCAATACATGTAGCAGAATGGCTGGTCACCCTTGTTGGGCTTTCAAATATTCTATCCAACCCAAAAGACCAGAACAAATTTAGAAGTCTAGTAGCCCGTGTCGAGGACTCCAAAAGATCAACATTGAAATCACCACAAAAGATTATGGTCTTATTAGATTTACACAGCTTAAGCAATACCATTTCTAAAATTTTCTCAAAGACACAGAAGTCGCCATTAGGTGGCCTATATAAGCAACAAACAATGAATGCATCTGCCTCCACACAGGACATTTCTATTATTTTTTCTACACTTTCTGAGATTATATCATTGCGAACCTTATTTTTAATACTTTTATGCAAAATTATCATAGAGCCACCATGTATTGAATTTTCACGGCAAAAAGAACTAACAATATTATGATTTTTAAAATTATATATTAATTCATAATCTTTGGCCCAGTGTTCACAAATACAAAATACATTAATATTATTATTATTTAAAAATAATTCAATTTCTAATTCCTTACCAGCTATGCTTTGAATGTTTTGATGAACAACACTAAGACACTGTGTGGAGTTAAGCTGTGCACAAGTTTCATTTCTGATGCAAGGGGAATCCTCTTTTGTCAAATAACTTAATTTAAATTAATATTTGCAACCTCTTCCTTTGAAGAGATGCATAAATCAAGCCCAAAAGGGGCAATGTCAGAGGCCAGTGAATTGACTTGGTCAAAACTAAAATAAAATTGTAGCATTTCAGCTACTTGTTTTTTACAACTATTGTTGAGATAGTAAGTATCTCCAGTAAAATATAATTTGTTCTTTAAAATACAATTTGTATCTATTAATTCAATATTATTATTATGCACTGAAATAGTGTGCATAGTCTGATTTAATATATACCTATATTTATTTTCTGCCGGGGTTAATGTCTTAGAATAAGGCAAGGTACACAGAATTATACGTTGAATATGCTTTTGAATTATTAAATTATCTATATGTTTAATTAATCTATGTTTATTTAGATTCCCCCTGCGACAACACATTAGAAGCAATGTCATATTACATTCTAACCTAGTTCTCAATATATTGTCAATTAAGTTGTCAAAATCAGCTCCTGGTAGGCAATTGTTGTAAATTGCCGTATTTGAAAGTTCACTTCTCACCATTACACCGATATTTTTAACCATTTCATCACCATAAATGTGAACTAATTTATGATTTAACTTTTTATTTAAATTAAGATGTTTGGGTGATGAACATTTAGTATCTTTCTTAGAGCTGGCCATAGAAACTTGTGACACATCGGCACAAGGACATCCTGCAGCCACAAGCGAATCAAAACGCTCCTGGTTTTCCCTACAAAGTTTTAGGAGCTCATCCATCTCCTTAGTATACTGGGCAATATCTGCCTGAGAACTCTCATAACTTTGAGTCACAGCACTCAATTCACCTTCAAGCAGAACTACTTTCCGGTGAAAAGCCTGTATCTCACAGTCATGCCTACTACTAGTTAGTTTGTGGTGAATGTAAAGTGATTTTAGTTTATTATTTTTATTATTATTTATAAAGGATTTTTTGTTGCCTACACAAAGAAAGTTAGATCAGCGGAGACCCTAGCTTAGAGAAGAACTAACAAGAAACTCCGGCAATCAATTTATTATAATCACCCTTAACAAACATAAAAATTACAAAGAGTGAGCAAAAAACACAACGCTGGTAATACTAAATTTACCTTTCATACAAAATAACACGCAATGGCGGAAATGTCAAATTTAGTTCCAAGTTTGGCTACTGCCAATTTATGTGGCGAGATCTCTAACACTACTTCACGTAATATTTTTCTTTAGTACTAATATATTATTCGGTCATTTTTTTTTATATATTTATTTAGGGCCATACATCACAAGGGTTAATTTTATTAGGATTAAAACTAACAAAAATACGTGTTTAAAACAGAAGTGAAGCGAATGAAATGTAAATCGGATGAGCAAGCATGATGAGCTTAATGGAACAGATCCGGGCAAAAGAAATTTGTCAAAATCGTTCAGGGTAGCGATCGATAGTTTCTATCTATACCTGTTGTTAGGAAATAGAGGCTTATATATTATATCCATATGAAGATTTATCGTCATATGTCCGCAAGTTCATTTCTCTTTTACATATTTTGTTAAACTTTTATCGTACAATTAATAAAAAAGTCATTGGCAGAACTGAATGCTGTCCTTATCCTATAAAATGAGTGACATAGTTTTCAAAACCAAAGTGACATTTACAAACAAATTTTTAGAAGATCACGGCAAAAACATCCTTTTATATTAGAACGAAAATAAGCAAAATGTGATAAATTATGAGACTTTAAAATAATAGCATTGTAAATAATCAGCACTTAGTGCAAATGGAATAATTTTACTAATTAATGGAAAGCGTAAGTTTTACCTGACATACCAATCTTGCTTGACTGTCATTGATGCACCATCGCGACACTATGGAATAATAAATGCTGTTATTTCATCTATTTCTGCTTGATACCTGCCTATGATGAAACTTAAACTCTCGTCAGTTTATCATATAATATGATATAATATGATATATACGTAAAGCTGTTTCGGGTTGAACAGAACTTCGGAGAAACCATCTTGAGTACTATGGAGCGTTTTTTAAGTTGAAATTTGCTAAGCCATAGTCTTAAGAACTCCATTGACCACTAGTTCCTTAGTCTCCTAAGACATACTCAGGGAAGATTGGCAGCTAGTTAGCATTCTATTTACGTTCCAACACGAGACTGATATCTACTAACATTCACACAACGGGCAAACCATTCGAAACATGCTTTGAAATCCTAGTGACTACTCTTCCTCATACATACACAAATAACCCTTACGGGATAGCCAAAAAATTATATGAATCAACACCTAAGGTGGCAGGTTGAATACCAAACAATTATCAGACACGCGCACGCGTATTACCAGTTCCGAGGATTTTTAGGTTTCATCGCGATGTTTTCGGTCATCGTTGCGTGTGCATTTCAATAATATATATTTTAGTTGTACATCCACGTAGGTAAATATTTGGACTCTACTGTTGCTCATAATGAATATATTCCACAGAGGTCCAGTAAAGCTACTATAAGCAAGAACTATTCGATGCAAACGAACCCCCCTACAGTGAGTTTACAGGTTACAGTTATAGGCCTATGTATATGTTTTGTTTCGAGAATACAAAAGTACTTGTAATTGTTGTATGTCGTAGAATGTATTCAGTAGGTCAGTTCGTATGGTTCGTAGTATTTAAGATCTAGTAAAATTAAATCCATTTTAAAAAGTTGTTTCCGATGAGAAAAATAATCCTTGTTTCCTTTAATAATCCTAGTTTATTCTAGCATTAAATGATATTGAAGAAACAAGATTATGTAGTTATTTTCATGTTAACATACATCATCGTCAGCATAGCTTGTAGGTTTGACATGACATCATTAAGGGATACATTTAACTCTATTCCTCTAATAACTTCCTACGTCATTTCGGGAAGAAATTAAGGCAACCTCGAGTCTGTTTTTTCTTTTTACAATCATTTCACAAGATACAAGTAGCGGCACGAACCTTTTGCACAGATTGTTATTGTGCTGAAGTAAATAATAAGGTATCGTAGGGGTTAGAGAGACGAAGGTCGGTTGTACGCTCCGCGATTAGCTCTCCAGTCGTAATCCGTCCAATTGTATTACGTGTACGACTGTACAAATCGCAGCTATCTCCTCCACATTTAACTCAGCGCTAGAGTATCATGCCGCTACTTGTACTACGCTGGCCAATATTTCCTAAGACCATTCAAACTACTATACCCTACTCCTTTTTTGATACCTTTTTTGACGACCTCGGTGGCGCGATTGGTTAAGCACCTGAACGCTCGTGAGGTCCTGGGTTCGATTCCCGGTGGAGGCATAAAGAACTACGCATTTCCTCTGCTTTCCAGTCTGGTCGTTGATTAAATATGCTAGGTATATATTTATCTATGTATAATTAGTATATATTTCTTAAATATACGTTGACTATTACCCTTAACACAAGTGTTAAATGAACTTACCAAGGGGCTAGTTCAATTGGTGTAATGTCCTAAATATTATTAATATATTATTCCATAGACATCGAAGTCGTCAGGAACGGTGTCTGCTGCGTCAGCCCCGCCCGCCGATTTCGTCACTTGCACCATTTGCCATCGGCACTTCGCACCGGACAGAATCCTAAAGCACGAGGCCATCTGCCAGAAGGCGGCCGCCAAGAAACGGAAGCCCTACGACGCGCTCAAGCACCGGCTTGCTGTGAGTATTGAATACACATACATAGCTACTAAAATTTCCAGACATGTTGATATGCAATCGATTGCAGTTCAGTTACAGTTGACAAGAATGCAGTACTGCAATCGGACTGCGCATTTGGTTTGGAGTTCTATTGCAGAAGGGTCAACTACATTGAAACTTATTATGAAATTTATTGCAGTAGTAATAGATGGAACAGTCAAAGGGTTGAGAGACAACCTTTGGGTATTTACGATGTGAGTAACCTTCAGTGACTACTTTAGGGACGAATCTCTACGTCAAAAGTTGTATCTTCAGATAACTTTTAGCTAATGTGACAAGTGGAATCCGTCGCCATATCACAGGCCATACTGTAAAGTATATAGTACGAGTATACACACAACCTCCGCTTTCGGTCAGAGGTTCGAGAGCCCGCATTAATGGCCACATTACACCAGGTTTGACTAGGTACCTAACGGGATACAAGAGCCAATTGACACTTTCCTTAATCCCAAATATAACTAAGAGTTTCTATCGCAAGACGACGATAAAATTATTTTAAGTTTTAATATTATTAGACTACTTTTTAAAACTTGACAACAATAAGCATAGATTAAATCTATGGATGGATAAAAATAATCTGTCTCGCATTGCCAGTTTGTTTTTATAAACAAGCGTGTCAGTTTGTGATCTCGATATTAATTAATTGTTAAAATGAATGATAATAAAAGATCTACAAAAGTGCTGCAACGCGAAAAAACGTATACAACTTTAAGTCCTCGTGAAAATGTAAGAATAGTTAATTTTTTTGGTCAAGATACTTTGTATAATATGGTATCAATCGTAATTCACTCGCGTCTAATCCTCGAGAAGAGTTTTTTTTCACTTATTCCCGGGTCGGGGTCACATCAGCAAGTCTTAGAATTATTAATAAGCGTTTTTATACGAGAAGGCGAGAGTATCTTGTTCAGTCCTCACGAAACGAAGGCGAAACTTGCCAGTTTTAGCATGAATTCGTACCATTCAAGATTTCTACTCATCGACAAAATACTCGGAAGCTTAACGAGAAATACTTGAGAATATGAGAAATACTCAATGAAATACCTTTACATTTATCTTCTTTTGTGTAGGGTACCGACGCGGAGCCCCTAATCCCTAGGCTGCGCAAGGACAAGCCCACCAATTCGCATAAGAACCTGAACAGCACCTGGCGGCAGCAGCACGAGGATTTCATCAACACCATCCGCGCTGCCAAGCAAGTGCAGGCGCACATCAAGGCTGGAGGTGAGTGGGGGGTTATATGTCCTCGGTAGTGGGTGATAGGACGAGGTGTGACTGATTTAAACAGAAGGCATGCGCGTTCGCTACCATTAAACCTTTGGTAGACAAACATGAGGTTGTCCAGCTCAGCAATGAGGGAGGTTGTAATTGTATGGCCAGATAGATAGTACTCGTTGAGAAAGATAGAATAATGGTGCTTGTAAATCTACATTGTTAAATATGTGGAACTTGGAGCATAGAAACGTATGGGATACTTTTGCCATATAAAATGATGGATTATTATAATAAAATGTTTGTATTTGCGTAGAAGTGAAGGGCAAATATTGGATAACAAGAAAATCCATTCAAAAGATAACAAATGATTTAATAGTAAGTAGAGTTGAATTCAAACTGTACTAAACAATTTTGTTTACAGGCAACATAAAGGACCTCCCGCCGCCGCCGCCATCAACGAACCCAGACTACGTTCAGTGTCCGCATTGCGGGCGCCGCTTCAACCAGGCCGCAGCCGAACGCCACATACCCAAGTGCGCCTCCTACCAGTTCAACAAGCCCAAGACAAGCGCCACCAAGAAGCGGTAACATCGCTTCAACTATAACCCCCAAGTAGACTAACGCTACAGTCATGAAAAAACCAAGCTCTTGTGTCTGCTCCCAAAAGGCGAGCTACGCGTCCACCGGCACAAAATGCAGCTCCAAGTCTCTCTCGGAGCGCCTGAGCCTCGTCAGCATCAAGTCCAACCTTAAAACAGTGGACCCCACTCGCATCATGGTGAGCATCGCGGTGGGAGTGGTGGTGTACTACGTCCTCTGGCTAGGCATCAAGTTCTACCATGACCTGTGCAGGTGTTTCCGCTGCCACAATTGCCACAGATGCTGCAATGGCTCGTGTGGACGCAGGAGACAGAACTTACTAGAATCGTCTTAAGAAAATCCGTGGTGCATTGTCTTTAAAATTCAGGCACTAGTTTGTAAAAATTTAAGTGTTGAGGGTAGTTTTGCATTGTTTGTAAACTACCCTCGTTTTCGCTTTCAATTGCAGTCCGCGTTTTTAATTTGTAATAGAATTTGATATTATAGTCTAAGTACTTAACAGTTGAGTGAAAATTGTGCTTATCATTTTTATAAACTTACCTAATTTTGTATTAACTTTAGAATATATGATGAAATATTTGTTCTAATATACAGATTTTTTTATACATGCGCCTTTTCCTTTTTCTCTTTTACATGTAAAATAGACACATACACATCACGTCGAGTATGTAGCTGAAATAGTATCCTCCATTGAAATCCCCCCTCGACTTCCCTGTGAGTCCCGGGGTTACAAGATTCTCCTTACCAAAGGTGAAGTAAAAGGCTGTAAGTATGTATGTCTCATATCTTTCGTAGATCAAAATTACTACTCCAGACATTCGTCACGGGAAACATCACGTCGTACATATACGTATGTTTATACATATAAGTAATAAGGTAAAAGGAAACAAAGATGTATGCTGAACAAAATTCCCATTATAATTTCACAAAAACGTGTACACAAAACGATATAAAAATCAAATACAATACAAAGCGATTACAAGGAAAGAAATCGAAACATAATAAGGTTCAGATGACGAACACTATATGTTTAGACAAAAAAGATTGATTATTGGAATTACAACAGTAAATCATAGTAAAATTAATATTGGCAGTTTACATTATTGTAAAAATCAAAACCACTACTAAAAAGGATATCTATTTCAGAACTATTTTCAAAAAGGACTAAAATACAAGTTAGTCTTCCATTGAAGCATTCTTTACGTACATTATAAACTTTTTCGTGATTATATAATTGTTTTTTTATACAAAAAAAAAACTATTATTTCTCAAAAAATCTATTTTTTGTCAGAAACAAAGTATATATTTTATACTATTACAACACTTCTTGATTGTTCTTCAGAGAAAAAGTTTACTGTAGTTGCTTTAGAGAAAAAAACAACATTTCTTTAATTCGATGCTTGCTACTTTTTTCACTTCTTGTATTTGTGCTAAGGATTATAAAATTATTGTCTGCACAGTCTTATCTATTGGTTTTAGTTAGTTTATTCACAATTGAATAACTATCGAGATAAAATGAACACATTGTTTTATTACATCCTTTGTTTACATTATACGTATTTTCTGTAGTTTTATTTTTTTATAAAAAAAAATGATTTAAGTCTTCATATTTTTTCATATTAAAAAGAGAAAATCAATTATGCAAATAAAACCCCCTATTTTTGTATTTTACATACATTATACACTTTTTTAACACCCTGAATAAAAATACACACTGTGTTTATAGTCATCTGAACCGAAATATTAAGGGTTTAGTTCTCCGCAGTGGTTTCCGGTACATAGGACACCACTATGGTACTGTTGGCTGGAATACTGAAATTTACGCTGTTGAGTGGCTGGTTTAACCTGAGGAAGAAAATAGAAGTTTAGTATTAGTCATATGAAGAGAAAAAGACTCAATATGAAATAAAAAAGTAGTTTTTTATTAATATGGGCAATATTGGGTAAGGACTATCTGGTTTTGTAAGAATGGAGCAATGGACGTTTTTTCTAGTACGTTGCGGCCATTGCAATACTCAAAAAGACTATTTGCAACTCTTGCCTTCTACAAAAAACAACCAATCGTAACATGCAACAACTAGATATCTCTGGTCTTCGTCACATACAACTTACCAACTGTCCGGCAAGCTTGCGTATAAAAGATAACAATTAATATCACTCACTATAAAAGAACTGAATAACAACATAAATTCTAAATTGAAATCAATTCACATGTTATAGACGTGAATATCACTTTTTTATAGTATTTATATCAACACGACACGCAGCATTACCACCTAGATGCTATCTGGTTAACATGTGGTTCCAAGGTGGTCATAAAATTACTAACTTATCAATCTCTAAAATGGACAATTAAACCTCCGACTACCTTGTTAGGATTATTCATAAATTACCATATTATTACATATATATTCAATAATATAAATATAATAATACCTATATAATACGTTAGGAGTACCTATAACCGACGAGTGTGTATCAGAAGATGTATGAGTGTCAATGGAGCGAAAGTGGTCTGTCAGGATCGGGACAAATGGGGATCCGTGATCTCTGCCTACCCCTCTACAGGGAATCAGATGTGATGTGTATGTATGGATGTGTAATCCTTTTCAAAGTAGACAGAACCTCAAAAATATAACATCTCCCAGGTCATACAACATACATAATCAATCTATTATCTCTCTTATAATGAATCCCTTTCGGATTTATCAGAGCTTAAGTGCCATCAACTGAACATGCTCATTTGACGACCTCCGCGCCGCGATCGGTTAGACGCCTGAACGCTAATTGTGAGGTCCCGGGTTCGATTCTCAGTGGAGACAGAGTTAAGAACTTTTCTGCTTTTCAGTCTGGTCGTTGATTATATATGCTGTATATGTATTTATCTATATATAATATGTATATATTTCTTAAATATACGTTGACTAGTACCCTTAACACAAGTCTTAAATGTACTTACCAAGGGGCTAGTTCAATTGGTATAATAATGTCCAAATATTATTATTGCACGTAACTTACCCATATTCTGGGTGCAGGGAGAAATGGATGGTGACGACATCTGGCACGGAGGTGACTGAGCTCAGATCTATGATGTGCTCGGCCACGGTTGGGTTCCACACTGCCGCGTAGCCTGTGTGGCCTGGCTTCCAGCTGCAAGAAAGACAGAGAAACTTAATACATACATATTTTCTTGGTATACTTTAGTATAAATATTAATAATAATAAAAGCGCTTATTTACTAGGGTTATTTATTAGGGTTATGCTAGCATTGAAATGGAACACTGATCAAAGATTGCTAGCCCACACCAAATTGGTTTCCATTTACAGTTGAACCCTTAGTCGTTGATGGCATGCCGTGAAGAAAACCTATAATTAGGCAACCATACGGTAGGATGGAACAAAACTTAAAAACAAACAATTTTTAACGTTCTCATCTCATTACCAAAATTATAATCTCATTACTAAAAACACATAATGAAGTAATTAAAATTTTCTTTTTAACATGGATTACAAAAACAAACATACAAGTAGTTCTCGTGGATTAGTGTGCTATTTCCTTGCTAATACAAGCCAATAGTTAGGCAATCATAACTGTTATTATACCAGAACCACTAGTATATACATAGTTACACTCACCGTGCACAAACCAGTATCTTGGCGACCCCATCTTTAGCGTCGACGGAGGCCACCGAGTAGTTCCCGTACGCGATGCTGGCGTCGCTACGAAGCTGCACCACACGCTGCAGTGCTGTGTACTGAAGGACAAAAAATAATAATATTTATTTATGCATATTGGGTTTCATTCGTTCAATTGGGTAACACATTTCATTCATTCGTTCAATTGAACGTTTTTCGTTCATACGCGATGGTAATGCTCAGATAGGCATCTTAAATAGGCAGAATGAAAGTGTCAAATTACAATGTTAACTACGTTGAATCGAAGTAACAAATTATGTTACTGTTATTCATTTTATATCTTGTTGATTCATTCAATAAACATAATGAACGATAAAAATGAGTGATAAAATTGAATGTTCGAAAACGAATGATTGAAACCGATTTATTTACAATCACTCATTCAATCAGTCCGTGATTGAGAAGTTTGGGTTCAATGTTGGTCAGTTGTATACATTTTAAATCGTACTTTAACAATTTTATTATAGCAATTACCTCCACTTCAGTCTGGTTGGTACTGTTCTTTGCGAAGTGTTGAACGTCGAACACCGGCACGGCAGGCAACAGGCTCTCGAACGCGTACACGTCCACTGTAGAACCCTTGATTAACTGCAATACATAAGATGAAACAAATATTTTTAGTGAATCACTATGAATGGTAGCAGAAGTGTGTAGCCAAAACTTTGCTACTCCACTAAACACACCTAATACTAACTCACACCATTAAGTACGATTGAACTAGGATTTTGCAAAAAGCATTAGTGGTACGAGGTAAAAGAGTTTTGCCAACAACTAAACCATTTTTTAGCAGATAAGAACAAACGTGCCAGTGATTGTCATAGTTGTGCATAGACACTGAATATTTGGGAAAAAGAAGTTTTCTCTTTTTTTTAACTTCTTATAAGTGATGTAATTCGTTTCATTCATACAAAAATTTTATGTAAAAAACACAGACAAATAGTATCATTATATTATTTATATCATAACCTCTCTCAATTCTCCAGACCCACACTTTCCCAATAGGCCAAAAACATATACCTACTCATATATAATCTAAATTCTTTCTTCTACACATACTTTAATCCACATACCTTAACAGCGGGCCAGGATCCCAGCTTGCGGGTGATCTTGGGCGCCAGTATAGCGGCGTTTTCGGTCATAGCCATAGCGCCGAGGTGCGGGGGGCGGAGGAAGTTGATCTCCGGTCGCTCCCTGAACAGTTCCATGCGGTCACCCTTCTCTGCTATCGTGAACACTGTCTCGTCTGAAAGGATGGTATTGATATGAGTACACGGCACAGGTTTAATACGATTTTTAATACTTTATTTTTAATTACATTTAATACTTTAGAATGTATCATGTGATTTAATTTGGAAATACTATTCATAGATCTTCCGCTTTTGCATTGATTACTGAGAATCTTTTGCATTATTGTTGTTAGTTAGTTGGTAGTTAAAAAATGTATTATATAAGCAATAGATAAGTGACTACTGTAAAAATTTTTAGTTAAAAATATAAACCTCCTAATTTCAACGTCGCTTCTTGAAAGATTAAATCCACCTCTAGATACCCTAATCTGTATATATGCAATAATTCGATGAACCAAAACAGTACTCCCAAGATCGAGACATGGGTATCCCTGATCTATCCCTATCCTTTTATACGAAAACTAGTGACCCGCTCCGGCTTCGCACGGGTATAAAATATATAGCCTACTCCACTATGGATGTAATTATACATATAAACCTTACTCATGAATCACTCTATCTATTAAAAAAAACTGCATCAAAATCCGTTGCGTAGTTTCAAAGATTTAAGCATACAAAGGGACATAGGGACAGAGAAAGCGACTTTGTTTTATACTATGTAGCAATGTACTCATATCTACTCACTGACACCAGCCGGAACAGCCACAGCGCTGGCATCCACTATATGGGCCCAGTGTTCTAACAGAGGCTGCAGCTCGGGTCTATCCGCCGTGTGCTTTTGCTGCCAGTACAACCGCATGCCGTTGTTCAGCTCTTCAATGGGAGGCGGGTTGGAGT